>JZKD02S1674052.1:188138-200933 GCA_000966675.3 Picea glauca | reverse complement strand
CAATAGATAATATTTTCCACAAAATATCAATCTTTAATAATTAAAAAAAATATAAAATATTTTTCTATATAATATGTATTATCTTAAATCTATATTCTTTTATAATATCCAAAATTTTATATCAATTTTCAATAACAAATATATAAAATATTTTTCTCTATATAAACTATATATAATCAAAATTTTATATTACATTATAATATCCAAAATCTCATTCATATATATATATATATATATAATCAAAATTCTATATTAAATAGATATTATAAAATAATATAAAATTTTGATTATATCTATATATATAATTAAAAGTATATATTACTTTATAATATCTTAAATCTATTTTCATCTAAATAAAAAGGTAAATTAAAATATTTTTTTAATTAATTTTAAAATATACCAATCTAATCTAATAGCTTGACTATGTGAAACTTAAATTCTATACATAAGACTTAAATTATAATTGATTACCCTTGAATCTTCAACTCTAACATGGTATTCTTAATATCGAGCTACTTTTTGGCGTCCACGTAATCTTCCGTAAATCCTTATGAGGGTGATTCCTTCGATTTCTTCTTGATTTCTGTGTAGTTTTTACTCTTCCACTGTAGTTACCAACCTGCGGAAGGGGTCATCACTACACTCTGTGCCTCCTCCAAGTCTTCGCGCTTGAAACGACTTAGTTTACTACAGTTTCAGACCAGGTGGGTTAGAACGTCTCTATTCCTGGCAGTTTCGAAGTTTTAGTTTCTGCTTTTGGGTTAGAACATAAGCGATTCACAGACAGGTCGGTTTTTGCAACGGGTATGCATACCCGTAAACATTAATGCAGCCATTAAATATGTGTCAGAGCATTAATGGCGATGGAGACTAAAAATATTCGGTAAGAACATTGATGGGAGCATGGGAATAATGGGAATAAGGTGGTTTCGAAGGATGGTTTTAGAAAACCTGTCGAACAGTTGACAGGTTTTCTACAAAACCTATCCCTAAGATGCCTTGGGCATAATTAGAAGTTAATGCCCAGTTCAATGGAATATAGTAATGTTTTATGCAGTAGCTTTTTTGTTTCTCAAATTTTATATATAATTTTTACTGGGATGTCATTTGCTCTTCGAGCATCCATTTTATTTTTATTTTTTTTAATTTTAGCACCCTTCCGAAGATACATTGGTCATACAAGGTTAGTCAATACTTTCCCACTTCGTGGATGATATGAGATGTTAAACCGCAACCCCAACAACACAAGGCTCGAACCCGTGACCTCTCTCCGAACTGAGAGAGTATATGCATGCCTCACCCACTACACTATCCCATGGGACCGAATCAAATCTTACCTGCAAATCAAGTATTCTTGAAAATATCCCAATCAAGATAGCTTAGAAACTCTTGCGATGTGTTATACATTTTTTGGAAGGGTGTAGTTGAGAATTTTGGATTCAAAATATTTTTGAATAGGGTAAAAGACAATTATTTTTAGTAAAATTTGTTTTTCTCATTTAGTTCGCTGGTGGTTTTTATTATTATTATTTTTCTTCCCAAATAATGTGTTAGATTTAAGGTTTGAAATTAAAAGTATCATACCATCTTTTTAAATATGGATTATTTATCAACATGTCCATCATGGATTGGATTTTATGTTGCAATTGTTTTGTATGTGTGGTTTTATATTTCACTGTCCGTGTTGGGACAATTTTGTCATACGCTTTACAGTCCTATAATGGAGCTGGTAATGATTGCCGAGTAAATAAATGTTGAGTAGAGGTAGGGAATAAATTCAGATCACTAGCAGGCAATGAATGCTAGGTAGCAGCAGTTGGTCAATTAATTGTTGGTGGTTTCCAGCATGTGGAATTGGAAAACCATAAATGGTTTATGGTTTTGTTATGTCTCTTTATTTAGTGCTAAGGTTGGAGGAAAACAATGTTTGTGAATTTTGACTCACTGTTATGCTGTCAAAAATTCTTTGAAATCCTTATGTTGCTACTGAACACTGTTGTTGATAAGATAAAATAAGATAAGATAAATGTATTAATGTCTGACAAATGACCACTTAAGTAGGTCAATGGGACTGTTATGTACAATGATTTGTATACAATGCGAGAGCACTAAAGTGGCTCCTATAGAAAGAAGAAGTGGGAAGTAAAAATAGAATATAGATCTAATCTAAAACTTAGAAAGTCGATTCCAAAAGTGGAGAGGTAGTCTAGGGGAGAGATGTACAAGGTGAGTAGATCTAAAATCCACGACATCGGTTGTAAGAGGATATATTGGTCCACTAGAACCATCTCTCCTAACATCTGAGGCCGAATGAAGAAAACTCAAAATAGATATTTGTCCAGAAAAATGAACAAGAGAAGGCGTTGGAATGAGTGTTGTGTTGTTGTTTGGAAGGAAGACCATGTCACTGTGTTTTGGAAGATCTCATCTGGTGACTAGTCTATCTGCTAATGTCAGGTCAAGTTTGGTGGCGCCACTAGGGTCTCACGGAGGTAGAAATGCCTTGTGTCCTCACTAATCTAGGATCATCTATATCTAACTGTCGCTTGGTGCCCCTAATCGAGAGCACCGTAAAAAGGGAAGTGTTCCATTGGGTGGTCATTGGTTCGAGACGTAGATCTGGCTGGAGGATAGAAGAGCGAAGACGAAGGGCCTCCTGCATGTATAAGGCCAGACAATGTTGGTCGAGGTACCCAAAGAAGCTCCTAAGCATCTGTAACCCTTTGAAAAGACAATGGAACCATCATCAAATCTCATAGTAAACCAGACAATGGAAGATGAAGTACTCCTCGTTCTCGATCTCTCAAAAATGGCACAGTTGGAAAATATTTTCTAAACAACCAATCCGATGGACAGTCTCAATCCACAGTCTATGAGAACCAACTTTGAACTGACCCTAGGGGATCCGAAGACTATGCATCCAATGACAAAGTGTGTAATGGGGTCGAACAATGAGTCCATCCCTCATGACCATGAAGTTCTCAACATAGAAGGCCATCTTCGGACGTAACCCCACTGAGGATTTATCCAAGTGACATTTACAAACTACCTATAGATATTCTCTCGAAAGATTATATTCATCTCTTGTCTGGTAGGTAAGAGGTGACCATGTGCATCAAGGGAATATATAAATGGAGGGAGTCAGTCCATCGTGAAACCCATAGATGTAAGGAGATTTGAAAGCCTGACGTACCAACACCGAGATTGAGCCAGAGAACTAGTTGATGTGATGGACTCTGATGAGCAGTAAGTCACGTATGGATATCGATCTTGTCCCTTCATTGTATCAGCAAAGCTCTGAATGTCGTGTAAGAGTGAGATGAGACCAAACATTGTCTCAAGTCATAAAGGGCAAGTACCAAACTCTACAAGGACAATGGGCTAAGGAATTGTATGCTTTCATTTGATGATGCGAAAAAGGAGGATGATCTGTACCCTCTTTGATGAAGACCAATCCGACTCTAGAAAACCAAGTCCCCAAACCTCAGAACCGTATAGAATTGTGGGAAGAACAATATTGTCCATGAGTGACATCACTAGTACATATGGGGTCAATATTCAATGAAATTTTCTGACGATAAGGATAAAATTAATCGTATCGTCACAAATTACTACATAATGATTAAAATTTTAATCATTTTTTTGGGCACTCCAATGTTCGTCGTACTTTCGACTGGCTTCTAGTTCCATCGATCTTATGACGCTTGTTCATCGATCTAGCAACTAATTTTAGTCCATCTAGCGACGTATGTTCATCAATCTAGTGACACACTCTAGTCGATATTGTGACAAACTTGCATCAATTTTGCGACTCACGTAGAAGATTCCAAGTACCCGTTTGAGAACCGTTTAACTGTCATTGACTTGGTCAACGTTGACATAGTCAATTTTCTTCAGAAGTCCGACGAAGGGGAGTGATTTCGACTATTTTTTTGTAGGTGCAACGATTATAAAATCTTTTTGTGGTCATTGTTCGTTGCATGAATTATTAGTCTTTTTTCTATGTGTTACTTGCCTCAGATCCAATTCTTGATCTGCATAGCTCGAATTTTGCACTTTGAAGGTTAGAAATTTTTAATATTTCTTTGCCTCCGTTTAAATATCCACATTGTATCCCTAACCCTTAGACCCTTTTATTTGGGGACACAAATTGTTGCCTAGGAAATAGGTATGAGCATGTTTACTTAATTCAATTTAATAGCTATATAATTTGTCTTGGTCTAGTTCTCTTTTATTGTTTGATTTTATTACTTGCTTATAGTGAAACTTTGGAGCTTATGTGGTAAAAATGTATGGTTTTGATTTCTTGATTAATTGTTATGATAAAAATCAAAACCATACATTTTAACCACATAACCTCCAAAGTTTCACTATAAGCATGTAATAAAATCAAACAATAAAAGAGAACTAAACCAAGACAAATTATATAGTTATTAAATTGAATTGAGTAGAATTACAACTAAAGAGAATGAAAGGACACTTGCTAGGTTAAGGGCGACATTGGAGGCACAGGGTGATGGAAAATGTTATTTCCCTTCCAATCAATGTAGGGGATTTAATAGAAGAAGACTTGTAAGAAAAATAGTTGAAAGACATTGTTGGAGATATGGCCATATTGAAGTGGGGTATACATATCATCCCATGGTAAGTTATTCATTATATATGTCTTTTTATTAAGTGTTTATAAAAAAAAAATCGTTTTAATATTTGTTATATACATTAATTTTATTGATTGTTTGTAATTATAAAGATAAATCCTCCTAAGTGTGTGGCGTCGGATAATGTGCCTAGTAGTAGTAGAAATATTATTGTACAAGTTGTGGAAGATGGTATGGATATTGAAGATCAATTCAATCCTATGAAAGAAGATGACATCAATAATACTATTGAGCCAGATGATGGGAAAAATAGATTGATCTAGGACATCTTTGCTCCTATCGATGTGGACAACTTTGATGATATTCATTATGTACCTCTACATGAGAAGGCACAACAACCCTTTTATGAAGGCTCAAGAACAAATATTCTCTATGTTATAATGTTGTTGGTGAACTTGAAGGTATTGAATGGGTTGTCAAACACTTGTCTCACATAGATCCTAAGGTATGCAATATAATTCATCGTATATTAGACATAAAGGTTGACTTTTTTTTCTCTATTTTTAATGTCAATTAATGTGTAAATTAAGGATGCAATATTTGTGATTACTATTATTTACATTAACTAATAATTTTTTATGTTGTAGATTGTTAGGTGAATTTTTCTTACCACCGTCAAATAATTTACCTCGCACATACCAAGAGTTGTGTGTCATTATGAAAGATATTGGAATAGAGTATTAGGCTAATGATGCATGTCTGAATGACCATATTATATATTATGGACATTATGTGTCAGAATTGAAATGCCCACAATGTCAAATCAGTAGATATCGAATTGATCAAGTAACAAAAAAGGTGTCTCACAAGGTTCTTCGCCATATTTCGATAATTCCATGTTTGCAACGACTGTTCTAGTGCCAAAGCATGGCATAGTTTATGGATTACCATGCATGGAACATAAGTGAAGATGATGTTCTTCAAATGCATGCAAATGGTTCTGCATTTAGGAATATCAAAGAAAGGTGGTCGGTTTTTAAAGAAGAACTTCATAATGTTAGGCTTTCATTGGCAGTTGATGGTGTCAATCCATTTGGTGAGCTCATGTCTATTTACTCAGTGTGGTCTATTTTTGTTATAAACAATAACCTCCCTCCTTGGATGTCAATAAAGAGGGAGCACACAATGTTGGCAATGTTTTTCCAGGTATTTGTCTACAAAATTTGTTTGAACATCGCATTTTGTTTGTCTTATTCATTGCATAATTTCTTACACACACACACACACACACACACAATGTAGTAATTATGTGTACTTTCAACCAATTAGGTAAGTACCAAGTGAAAGATATGAATGTATATATTGAGTCTCTTGTCTATGAGCTACTAAATTTATGGGATGGCATCACTATGTACGACATCTCTAGACCAATAGATCAAAAACAATTTAAATTCCATGGAATACTTACATGGACAATTCATGATTCCCTAGGGATAACACTTTTTTGTGGTATGTAACATACTACTGCACTTTAATAGTATATAATTTTATGAAAATATGATGAATGTTTCTTAAATATTAATTCCTTGTTATATAAATAATATTGACATTAATCCATATCTTGCAGGTCTTCAAACACAGGGTAAATTTGCATGTTCAGTTTGTGGTCCTAGGATGAAATATCATCTTTCAAGAAGTTTAGGAAAGGAGGTGTTTGATGAGTATAGGCACTTCCTCCCTAAGAACCATAGATATCGAACTAGTAAAAACATCTTTTCAATTTGAAAGAAGAGACTAGAATAAAACCACAAAGAATGACACCTCACTTTATGGAAGTTGGAATATAATAGAAATAGTCAAGGTAAGCAATTAGTCTATGTATCATTTTTTTTCTACGATAGAATACCTTGCGGGAAACTCTCGAGTACTTCCCCACTTCGTGGATAGTCAACGGGGTAAAATGTCGGCCCTAATTACGGGGCCTTGCCCCAAGGGGGAACAAGAGATTTGAACCCATGACCTCATCCACTAAGGATAGCTTCACATCTGGATCAAAACCACTTGAGCTAACCCTTGGGGATAATTAGTCTATGTATCATATATATTGATGTTTTACAATTTTAATTTGTGTTGAATTCTGCTTATTGTATCTAACAATTATTGTTGTAATCTCATTTATTTTTCATAAATGTCGTCAAGGCATTAATGGGATTCCATAAGCAATTAAAAAGTTACCCTATACAATTTAGTAGGTTGTCCTACTATGAACACCTACAAATAACTCATTTTTTTGATACAATGCATGTCGGGAATAATGTAATAGAAACATTGTGAAGAATCTTAGATGGAAGGAGTGACAAAAAAAAATTGTCAAAATTTGTATTGAAATTCAAGAAGCCAATCATGCAATGCAAAATGTGATTTATTCAAATAGCATGGACATCGAAATAGTCTTCCATGGTTATTTATAGAGCAAGAAAGCAATGTTGTAAAAGAGGTCATTCGGAAAAATAAATTTCCACTGGATTTGCTTCAAACATAAAGAATATATTAATGAAGAAAGGTAAATTCAGTGGGGTGAAAACTCATGACTGGCATACCTTCATTAAGGTAATTATTTTGATAGATTTCTATATTGGTAATACTTCTTTTTAGTATTTTAATTTTGTTTTATTTTCAAAAAAATAATTATCCCTTTTTTGTTACAGTATATTCTACCTCTATCTCTCCCGGACAACTTTGACGACAATGTAAAACAAGTTATACATGATCTTGGAAAATACATGAGATAAATAATGATTTATATGCAAAATATTTTTTGTTGAACTTGTCGACATTTGTTTTACTTGCAATGTATATACTTTGTTGTTGAAGCCTATGATTTTCTTTGTATCATGTGTAGGTGGTTGTCATCTAAAGAAATCCATAAAGAATATAGAACATATTGGAGGAGAGAAATTCCTCGGCTAATGTGTGAAATGCAAAAGTATCTACCTCTATAAGTTTTCAATGTGCAAGAACACTACATCATACACCAAGTTGAGGAGATTGAAATGTATGGACCTATACACACAAGGTCTGTGTGGATGGTGGAGAGGCACTTGAAGTCATTGAAGGCTTTTGTTAGACTAAAAACACGTCCTGAGGGTTCTATGGTGGAGGGATATATGGTATATCAATCCTTGGTGTATATTAGTCAGTATCTTCCTAAATTAGTAGCAAATATGAAGGTGCCTCAAGTTTGGGATTTCAATTCCATTAACAAATTTGAAGGGGACGTCTTGGTCGAGAAAGGTAGAATGATGAAAGTGAAAGGTAATTAGATGGTAGAGATCTATAATACTTTGCATTAATATTGATTTATTTCTATATTGTACTTATTTAAATTTTATTCAGCTTCCATCAATTATTAGTCTTTATTGTAATTAGTAATTTTTATTCTTTTTTCATACAGTTGGTCAAGAGTGGGATGCACTACATTTATACATCACAAACAATCTTTATTGGATGAAGGTATGGATAGATTGATGTATACAATGTAATGGTAGGTTATAATGGGAAGGGGTGGCTACATTACTTAAAGAAGCTCATCGTAATCAATATACAAATCTTACTTAGAGGGAAATGGAGTTATCATATGGTTTAAAAGATAAGCATGCAAGCATATTATTCACCCACATCATGTTTCAATTTTTTTTCCATTATATTGATCTATGTGGTCTGTTTTTTTTTTTTGTTTTTTTTTTTTAATTTATACTAATTCTAAATATGTTTATTGATTGATAATGCATTTTTTTACGTGTTGAGCATATTGCAGTTGACACACCACAAAGCTATGTGGTGCAATGGTTGTAAATATCGCATCAAAAAGTTGCATGACAAGAAGAAAACCTTTGACTATGTGATAACTACAGTCTTTCAGGTCACTAATGTTTCCTCTAGAAGTGACGAGCATCCAACAATATTCGAAAATAGATACTATGGGTATTTGGGTGATATAATCGAGTGTGACTTTAAATCCTTCATGTTAGTTTTGTTCGAGGTCAAATGGTATAGGTTACAGATGAATGAACATGATCCCAATAGAACTGTTATTGAGCATGCCAATGGATTTACCATGGTTAATATAAGGACATTTGAACCAGGTACAAGAACTTATGTTCTTCCAAGCCAATGTAAGCAAGTCTTTTATTCAGAGGTTCCAGGTAAAGCAGGTTGGTTGTATGTCATTAGATATGATCCAAGAGGAATGCTTGTAAAATATAATGTACCGAAAGAAGATGATATTGAAGAAGAAGAAGATGCATAGGAGCACGAGGTAGATGTACTGTCATATGAAGAAGTCGAATAAGTTGAGCCATATGTAGATGACAATGTTCTCGATGATTATATTGACGATGATATTATCGAAAATGACATTGATGATGATGTTGATACGGCCAATCCTTTCAACGTCAATTTTGAAGCAGATGATACATATGTAGAGTTAGATGAAGAATATGATGATCAATGATATTGCATAAATGTTGAAATCTAGGAGGCATGTGATTATATATTTTATATGATTTGTTCTATTTAAATTGTTTAGTTATATGGGTTAATCATCGGTGTCGTTGTTGTTGTCGTCATCATTTTCATCATCATAATTGTCATCATTGTCACTGTCATTGCAGTTGTCATCATTGTCATTTTCATTGTCATAATCGTCATCATCATCATTGTCATCACCATAATCAACATTGTCGTCATCGTCATCACCATCATCATCGTCGTTGTCATGGTCGTCATTGTCATCATCGTCATCGTCATTGTCATTGTCGTATTCATTGTCATCATCATCGTGGTCACCATTGTCATCATCATCCTCATTTCCATTATCATGATCATCATCATATCATCATCTTTTTCATCATTGTCATCCTCATCGTCATTGTCACCACCATAATCAACATTGTCAGCTCTCTACTCATCTTCATCATCGTCATCGTCGTCATCATCATCATTTTAATTTTCATCGCAGTCATCATCGTTGTCATCATTGTCATTTTCATCGCAATCGTCGTCATCATCATTGTCGTCATTCTCATCACCATAATCAACATTTTCGTCATTGTATCGTCATCATCATCGTCATCGTCATCATCATTGTCATCATCATCATTGTCTTCATCGTCATTGTAATCATCATCTTTATCATCGACATTGTTGCAATCGTCGTCGTTATCATCATCATCATCATCATTGTTAGCACTCTGTAAATTTGTTCGACTGATAAACAAACGATGGAGGTAACCTACAAACCAACTTTAGAGTTGGGTACTAGCATGCTCAGCTCAGAGAGGGCTCTCTCTTGCCACTTGGTATTTCTTTGACAATCAATAGCTAGGTTTCGTTGTTTTGGGGGGTTTTTTACAATTTTTCTGGCAAGGAAGGGGAGGGACACTTAGGGCTATGGACTCAAAATTCTGAAAACAAATGGAAGCACTAGCTGGTCGGTAGAACTCTCTAGAGTATAAAAGCTAAATGAGGTGATAAATCTGAGTTATAATTTATAAATTTGCAGAGTGTAGGAAGAAAATAAAACATATAACTGCATCAGAGCATTAAATAAATGAATTATGAATTAGTTACGAAGAACTTAACACGATTTAAATTGCTTTAGGCAAGAGCATCACAAGATGAATTATGGGCCTTTGACTATCCAATTTAAACAGAAGACAGTGAAAATGAAATTAGAAATACAGGAAATACATACAAAGAGAGGAGACAAAACTCAGATCACCACCATTAGAATCTTTTCATGGAAACTTCAAGACTTTTGCATGTGTATTCAATTCAGCTTCAGAAAATTACATTCAAGTTCCAAATATATAAAATCCTACCCTTGCACTTCTGCCAACCCTTAATACATTTGGAACTCCTAATATTTATACAAGTTGAGTTCCTTCGGTTTTGAAACCAATTACAATGATTGAAATGAAACGTTTCAGTTTCTGAAACTGATTACAATGATTACAAATGGTAGTTTCAGTTTGAAACCGATTACAATAATTAGAAAGAAAACGTTTCATGATCCAACTTTTGATTCCTCTAACGCTTCAGTCTCGTTCTTTTCCAGTTGTTCTGTGCTGGTCTTCCACATGATCTGCCATCTTGAGTGACACCTGGACATCATCGATTGGACCCTGGAAAACTGCACTTTGTCTTACCCATCCGTACTATTTCCTTCCATTGTAAGTCAGAAGGGATGTCATAATCTATCATTTCTTTGATCAGGATATCCAGGTCAATGCAGGAAGCATATGACATGACTGGTAGTCCAAGTTTGACTGCTTTGAACTGATTCAAAATTTCAAAGTCTGTAATCAGATGCTCAACCAGTGTAGCTCCTTTTAGATTTTCCTCCAGGGTTTCAAACTTGGAGTGATCTATTCTGCACTGAGTGAGGTGAGCATTGTATTCTTCCTGATCATATAATTTTCATTTGCCATCCCAAAATGGTGGGAGGCCTTTGATAAATAATTTTTCGAACAAATCTTTGAACTCTTGCACACTTTTCTCCATCCATGTTGCCTTGGTTTGGACTGATTTCAACATGTTATGTTTAGCAATAACCTTCCTGGCCTAGATAATCAATGTACTCATGTCTTTAACTCCAATAGTTTGAAGTTCTGCATTATGAATGGAGTTGAGTATATTTATGGCATTTTGGGCCCATTATGATGGCTTCTTTGCTAAAGTCTCATTTACAATAGTGCACCTTCTTCAGGCTGTGATGGCTATGTTGTCTTTATCATTGATGAAATTCAAATATAATTTGAACTTGGCAGCTTCAATAGCTATAGAGTCCTAGATGATATGCTTGGCTCCTTGCAACAGGCCTTTGCCTCTTAATCTCAACTTCAACTTATCTATTCTTTCCTGCAAGGTTTGATTCTCCTTTTGAAATTGAGCCATTCTTTTATCCTTTGTTTTCATTTATTTCTTCAATTTCTCTATGCTCCCTTTTATCCCTTTGATTTCTCCTTCTTTCAGGCTAACTTGTGACATAGCCTGGACAAGTCCTTCAGTGTTTGGCCTAGCTTCTGCAGAAGGAGGTATGACTACAACCTTGTTTATCAATTATGTATGATCTTGTGACCACCTCACCCTTTCTTGTTCTAGCTGCAATGCCCTAGCCTTGTAGTCCAATGCATATTGACGAAATGTTTCATTTTCCTATTCTAGAGAAACCAATTTTGTTGTTTGTGGATGCTGTTGATACTGAGAGGGGGGTGAATCAGTATCAAGTACAATTTAAAACCTTTTTCAACTTATACTTAAACCATTCAACTATATTCGATGAGCAATGAACAATAGTATAAGAGTTACACCAATACACCACAATACACCATGCACAATATATGAGAAATAATCAATAGTTATTGTTTAAGGGAAGTAATGACTTCCAAAGGTAGTTATAGCTTCCAAATGTAAAGGGAGGGATAAAACTCCAAGAGGAAGATACAATCCTCCAATATCAAGAGAGAGTTGAACTCTCCATCCTTTCCCCTTCCTTCCACCCAAGAATATATGAGAGATAATAAAACTTTACATTAAATCATCACCATCAACCATTCATCACATAGAACCTGATAATGCTTCTTGAGACTTCTTCAATTTCTGCAATTCTTCAATTCTTGGAGTACTCTGATCCTGTAAATAATATTACTCAATGTATTCATTGAAACTCCTCCAAGTTTCACTCCTTGAATCCTCCCCAAAAATAAGTTATAGAAAGAATGGTAGACTTTATTCAATTCTGGTCTATTCATGAGACCAAATTTGTACAAAATGCCCTGCGCTCAATATTTAACATCCAATTCGAAAACTATCACACAAGAAACTATAGTCCATACTCTTTCCAATAAAATTTGTCCCACGTCATTTGGATTCTCAATGAAGAAGTTATGACTATTTTACCCAGAACACTTGTTTATTGACTAGCTTCAAGACTGGTCATAAACCCTATCTTCCACAGAGTGTATCTCCATAATTATAGCGAATCAAGAGCTGAAATTTTTACCAGAGGTACCTTGATAGGTATTCTCAATACCATAGCGATTTCACCATATGAATCGTTCTAGAAAAAAAGTTATAGCAAAAATGGTAAGATGACCTGAAAATAACATACCTTAGAACACATCACCAAAAGACT
>JZKD02S1674052.1:157672-185874 GCA_000966675.3 Picea glauca | reverse complement strand
AGAGTGTATCTCCATAATTATAGCGAATCAAGAGCTGAAATTTTTACCAGAGGTACCTTGATATGTCTTCTCAATACCATAGCGATTTCACCATCTGAATCATTCTAGAAAAAAACGTTATAGCAAAAATGGTAAGATGACCTGAAAATAACATACATTAGAACACACCACCAAAAGACTTCATCCTCCCTTGAAATCCGGCCTTCTTTACTTCTTATTTCCTCTGACATTCGACTTGTATCAAATGAATGCATAATGATGTTTATTTATACCATTTATGTCACTTCCTTTTAACATTAGGGCCGACCTGACACTTTCTTATTTTGTAATTCTTTTCTTTAATTATCTTCAGGGCCTACATGTACTTCCTTCTTCAATTCACTTTGTCATCTTCAAAAATTCATTTCTCCAACCATGAGGATCCATGTGACGTGCCACATACCACCGGAAACAACATGATGTATACTATCCATTCATGGGTATTGTATGTGCATGCGCATTGTCCTTCATGTCCAAATACCTTTATCAATCTTACGGTCCAAAACCGATGACCAGGGTTGACATCAATGAGAACAACCAATCTTCCAACAGATGCTCTGTGGCAGAATTATTCAATTTCTTCTTTAAGCTTTGAATCAATTTGTCCTTTTCATCCAATGAGGATTTCACCCCTTGGGGGCCTTCAGATTCCAACCTCTTGACCTGAGTCTGCCAAGCTCCGCTAGATGTTTTTTCTTGCCTCAACTTCCCTTCCAATTTCATTTCATAAGATGGCAGCTTTGAATTCTTCAATATTAAACTCAGGTCGTTAGAATACAACATATAATTGGTGTTCCTATGGAATTTGACTTTGTCTGGAGCGTTGATGTTGTCATACCTTATCTTTATCTCAGATACTTTGTCTTCGTCTCCAACTGCAATGTTAAAGGTCCTCTTCTCAATATCCCTTACTGTGAATAGAGAAGATTTGTGGTGAGAAATATTTTCCACTTCAGGGACTAAATCCCTCATCTCACCCAGAGCTATGTTTCCTTTCTTAGCATATTGTTTTGCCAAATCTTCTTTAGATTGATAAGTTTCCCCAAATGATTTATCAAAGATGTGTTTTTTGTTGCTAAAGGTTCTTGAGATGCCTTCACTTTGGAGTTTTCTTTCCTTTTCAACCTCTACAGTGCTAGTGCCACTTTCCACCATATCTAGATTCACTTTTTCTCTGGGTTCTTCTTCCCCTAAATCCACTATCTGTGGAGATTGTGTAATCTTCATCTTCTTAGGAGCAGTCTATTGATCATTGGTGCCCATGGCCTTTGAACTGTTTCTCTTGCTGTAAACACTCACCTTGGGGACTTTGACTATCAGTTTCTGAGGAGCTTGTTGTGTTTGATTTTGTTGCAGGGTTGCCTCCACTTGTTGTTTGAGTTGGTTGCAATATTGCTTCCATATCAGCACAAAATTCTAGGTTTGCCAGTTTATCAAAACCCTCAACATGTTCATGCTCATAAGGGGCCTGTTTGTTCATCGATCTTCTCTTGGATATGATTTGATGTGGATCATATCTTCTTCCCTGTAGTTGTGCAAAACCAAACTCTTTGAGATTTGCTTGAATCTGAGATAAGCATGATCTAGCTTTGACAATGAAGGGGCCAATGATAAAAGGGAAATTGAGGTTGGAGGCTTTGTGCAACTTCAGGAAATGCTCTGTCTCAGATATAATTCTCTGCTTGATGAATTCAAGGGAAAAGACTCTGGGGGTCAGAAAAATAGGCAATAGATAGGGGGATTCATGACAACCATAAACCCAGATCACTATTGAGTGCATGAATATTACCCAATCCCCCACTCTGTTCTCTAGATTTGGCTATAGGTAGCTTCTCATGTCATCCAAAAATCTAGGTAGGTTGGTGTTGAAAATCAAACTGTAAACCCTGGACGCGACTTTATTGATGAAGATGAGCAATGCAATCCTTTTACATTCAGTTGATACAAATGTTGATTTAGTAAATTCTCTCTTATTAGTCTCCAGGAAAATCTTCAGCAGATAGGTGTAGTATCTGAAATTCCTTAGAGAACAAAAATTCATTAGTTTTTTGTGGATATTATCAGCTATGAATTGATCAAAACTAAT
Organism: Picea glauca; assembly: GCA_000966675.3. Taxonomy (NCBI): domain Eukaryota; kingdom Viridiplantae; phylum Streptophyta; class Pinopsida; order Pinales; family Pinaceae; genus Picea; species Picea glauca. Next base: position 183,749 of record JZKD02S1674052.1, on the reverse strand, counting down.
GCGGATTGACAGACCAGAGTCTGAGTGAAAAAAGGTCAAAAGGAAACCACGCATGACTTCGGCCACATGCTTGTCATTATCTAGACCTAAAATTTGACTCAATAGGGAACAGACCCATTGGACTTCAATAACCATTATACTCACATTCATTGGCAAAGACAGACTCTCTGAAAGATGTTCTGGTTTGACAATTGTCTGTAAAAACAAATCTCATACCTCTGATGGACACTCTCTATATACCCTAATTAGCTTTTATTCATTAAAAGGATAAGAATTTGTGAAAAAAGACTTTGGTATATCGAGGGAATCTCGAATTGACAGACTCTCTACCCTACACATGACCTCGGACCCTCGTTTATTCACGACGACCCTTTCTTCATGTGAATATTTTTTGGCGCACCAACCTATAAATTCGAGAAAAGGGAAAGAGATTTTGACAACATAAGGGACTATGGTGGCCTGGACTGCTTCAAGCGATGGCGTACGCCTTCCTACATTATCAGACATGTTGCTTCTGGACACAGAGATGGGAGAAATGGTGGTTTTAGTATCAAAGACGTTTGAATCTCGGTCAATTAGGGCTTCTTCCTTCACCACAGGGTCTTGTTCTGTTACTGAATTTATGATAGGATCCATGGTTGCGACAAAAAATACCTGGGAATGAGCGAAAATGGCGTGCAATTGGCGTACTGTTGAGCTGCAGTTGAACAAGGGTGGTCGCGCCAAGTTTCAAATGGTCTAGTTGTTTGAAATAATAATAAAATACATAACAAATTCCCTTTTATACCTTTTCCAAATTTATGGGGTGTGAGGAAGTGGTTTGGGGCAACCCTCTTTTCACCCTGAAATGCACATGGTAGCGCCACGTAGCCTTGACCAAAAAACCACGGTTTAGATTTTGGCACGCTTTTCGAAATTAACCTCCGTGCACTTTCTCCCCCCGAAATGATCCTCGACCGTCGATCTACAGAGTTCATGATCCGCATCGTATGAGGCCCCATTACTTAGCTCTCCCATTAGCTTTAGTTGTTTCCCTATCATATTTAGCCCCTTCTCTAGTTTGTCAGGCTTCCAAACCAGTTTAGCACCTTGCCAGATCCTGAAATCTCGATTTCACATAAAAAAATTAATGGTGATAACAATCATCATCAACGCCATCATCATTGTCATCAACATCAACATTTCCATTGTCATGATCATCATCATATCGTCATCATTTCCATGGTCGTGATCATTGTCATCATCATCATCCTCATCGTAGTTTTCACCACCATAATCAACATTGTCGGTGCCCTACTCCTCCTCCTCCTCATCATTGTCATTGTTATCATCGTCATTATGAGTATGCAAGTTTCCACACTGCGACATAATGTCAGAGATATTTATGGATCAAACATGTGTGTGGAGTTTCAAAACTCCACACACAGGTTTGATCTAGAAATATCTCTGACATCATTGTCATTTTCATCGCAATCATCATCATTGTCATTGTCATCATTCATGTCATTGTCATCGTCATCATTGTCGTCATCGTCATCATCATCGTCATTGTCATCACCATAATCAACATTCTCATCATCTTATCATCATCATCGTCGTCGTCGTCGTCGTCACCATCATTGTCATGTTCATCATCATCATCACCATCATCACCATCATCATAGTCATTGTCATTGTCATCATCATTTTCATCATCGTCATTGTCATAGTTGTCATCATCATCATCATCATCATTCTCATCATCATCGTCATTTCCATCATCATCATCATTTCCATTGTCATGGGTGACTTATGTTAGCAAATATGGGTGCTATAAGGATAAATGATTATAACTTAAGGGATATAGGGGTTATGACTTATAATATTTAAGGATTATGGATTATAAGTATTGAAGGTTATATTACTATGGGGGTAAGGTTAAGGTTTGAGAGGGATTATAGGGATTAACATAAATATGGATTAGAGATTATGGGACAAGGATCATAGGTATTATGTGTTAGGATTTATTGGTTTCATATGTTAAAATGAGGTTTAAGATAGTATGATTGATATGGTTTATGGGTTTGGGATTATAAGTCATACAAATTAGGGGTTTTTGGGTGGTTATGGGTTATAGTTATGATTGTTATGGGTTTGATGTTAATAGGTTAGGGTTATAAGGGTCATTGGTTATAATTTTTAGGGAATTGGGTTAGATGGGAAAAAAATTATATTAGAGATTAAATATGGATCCTGGGTAATATTAAGGGTTATATAAGTTGGGTTCCAAGAATTATTTTTAGTTGTTATAATATATATGGTTTAGAGGAGTTAAAATGTTTTAAGGTTTGAGTATTATAAGGATTATGAATATTTAGGGATGTGAAATTATAGGGAGTGAGGGTTACATGGGTTATAATGATTAATTATTATTGGTGTTAGATGTTTTATAGCTTATAGATTAAAAATATTATATGGGTTTTATGGGTTAGGGTTTATAGAGGTTAAGGGTTAGGGGTTATGATTTGTATGGGTTAGAGGTTTATTTTTTAGGAGTTATAAGGATTAAGGATTATAGGTTTTATGGGTGACATGTTATAGGGGTCAAAACTATGTGAGTTATAGATGTTATAAGAAGTAAGAGTTTGTTAGTTAACATTTGAAATAGTCAGGTGTTAGGGATCATAATGGTTAATGTTTAAAGGTTGTATTGGTTAGGTTTTATGGTTTAAATTTATTATATAGACTAGGGGATATAATATTAATGATGATTATGCAAAGTGATAAGTTATAGGTTTGATGGTGATAAGTGTTATAGGGTTAATGATTATAAGTGTTAGGGCTGACTGGTAGGTTCCATAATTGGGTTATAATGTAAGGATTAGGTGTTATATATATATATATATATATATATATAGGATGAGAGGTCTCTGCAAAAACCCTAGCCGTAGGCCCACGTGGGAACTTCGTACTCACGACCTGCAGTTTTTCCAACCCTTATCGATGTGGTAATTTTTGTTTTTACCCCTGTTTTCAATTGTAGGAAGGATAATACGTTACTATAGTAGGGGGGAAGATTACTTGGATTGCTTGGATTTGTTTGGAGACATCTTGGATAATCAATAGATCTGGTCAGTGTCAGGTGGCCTCCACTCCGAGTCCATCTTTGACATGCCTTTTCCAACTCCCGAAATGGTGGACGGTGATGTACCAGTTTCTTTCCCTAAGCCTGGAAGTCATACTAGAGATCTGGGACAGGGGGTGGTTCTTTCTTTTTGGAACCAAGGTTCGGAGTCCAGTTGGGGCTGGTTCAAGAAGCTGTGGCTACCACCTTTGGTAGTTTTTCCTATCATCCGCTTGAAAATATGCCAGAATGGCTCTATGCAGAGGCTCATCACCCAGAGGGTTTTTCAATAAAGGGTTTCTCTCTGGAGACACCTTTCGAGGGTCTTTGGCCAAACCAACCACCTTTCGATGCCTTCACAAAGGAATATGGAAAATTTGGCAGCACTTTAGAATGCTCGATCTCTCATAGGTTGGGATGGATCTCCACTGTTGGAGCCGCCTTTTTCAACTGGTTTAAATGTAATTTTAAAAATCAAAGGTTGACCTTTAAACTGGCGTTTACTTCGTGATCTTTACCCACTGAAAATCTCAGTAATCCCGACATGCAAATTAGAGAGGGCCATTATACTCCTAAGTCACTACCTTTTAACCGTTAAACGAGATTTTTCACTTTTATATACCTCAGGATATCGCGCTTCAAGAGTTACAAGTCACATGGTTTCCAAGCCCCGATGTGCGAAGTCGCGAAACAAACTTGAAAACTTACACAGGTTAGTGCTGAGAGTAAAGTTCCTTAAAACTTAGTTAAGTATTGTCAGGGTTTTGCGTCTCAGCAATCGCTCTCCCCAAAAGTCTTACCTTCATAACTCTGATAGGCGAAGTTGTGAGATAGTTCAAAAGTCACATGGGTTAGTGTCAAGGGTAAGTTGTTTTAAACCATAGTTAAACATCATCAAGGTTTCACGACTCGACTTTCACTCTTCCAAGAAACTCTACCTTCGTAGCCCAAGTCACGAAGTCACAATATCAATTAAACACTGATTAATTAAACACTTAATCCGGATTACGTTTTTTCTTAACTAGATCGCGTCATCGCGATCTCGGATTTTAAGGGCTCGAAAGATAGAAGTGAAATCTCCCGATACAACGAACGCCGAAAAAGGTGATTAAAGTTTAAAGAAAACCTAATTAAAGAAGCTAAGCCATATTAATCAGTGCATCAACACAAATATTAACGCGCACTGTCTATGGGTTAAATTTAAATGTTTTTGCGCCAACTTGTGTCACGACCCGTCAAAATTTATAGCATTTATTTGAAGTGATGGGTGAAGATATTTGTTTTTATTGCTAAATCTTTCTCAAAAAACGATTTGACTGTTATGTTCGTAAGGACGCTGGGGTTTTAAATGGTCGAGATATAGAGTTCTTTCTCTCATTGTTTCAAATTTCATTGCTATCTTACACAAAGAAGCTTTTCTCACCAGGCTAATTTCTGTATGTATACACATTTTTACTACAGGAGAGCTAAGTCAGAGTCCTCTATCATGGCCCCACGAAAAGATTCCAAGGCGATTGTTGAGAGTTCAGGGCAACGCTTAGATACTGTTTTCGATACTTCACCCCGAAGTGTTGATTCTATCAGAACCTGGTCATACGTCTCTGAGGTTCTTCAGTTCGAATTGATGAATTGTTCAGATGACTCCAACGATAATGAGAAGGATGATTTGGCCACCAAATACAAAATCGTCGTTCAATAAGAGATGCATAAGATAGCGGCCAGGGCACGACTCCTTCCATATTATGATATGATCCGATGGGAATTATATCATGTGGATATCCTGACCAGAACCATTATCAACGAGAAGAAGGTGACTATTGGGACATTTAGACTAGAACATTTGCAGGTGATCTACCAATTGTCACCCACACCAAACTTCTCACACAACACCGAGTTTCTGGAAGGTTTTAAGCAAAAAGAATGCGAGAAATATGGTAGAAGCCTGTCTGATCTGATCAAAGATTGGGTCTCGCACCCCACAAAGTTCAGGGCGGATGGTAACGAAGTTTATTCAATCTCTTCCCTGGAACCTCAATTCAAATATATAGCAATGATGACATGTAGGTTGTACGGGAAGGAGGACACCACACATTGTTTCCTCTCATGGGTGCCTTTGATTCATATAGTCACTGAAGGTTGTTCCTTCAACTAGGCCAAATTGTTATCTGGCAGTTTAACCAGCCAGATTACTGAATATCGGATACAGAAGGCGAGTGGGAAGGCCGCTTCATTTTTTATGTTCGCATACATCATGGATGCTATTTGTTTCATGATGCCTTTCCCTTTAATGAGCTGGAGCTGGACTCCATCTGAGGCTGAGCCTATCCATGTCTACAACTCAAAACTCTGGGAAGATAAGGCTACAGAGTTCATATACAAAATTTTCAATTGGGTAATGGTACCAATGCATGTCTACATCTTCGACAACCCACTGCTCAGGATTTCAGATAACATGGCCATCAACTTGAGCAATGTGGCCGATTGGTACACATAAGCAGAATTTTTATACATTAGGGTTTTCGGCACCTCTGTTCCTCCCTATGTTGTGCCATTATTCATACTGGATAGGCTGGTTTGTCGCAAAATTGCTAGGCAAACTGTGATTGGTGGCATAAGTAAAGAGCTTAAAGGATTTTCAAAGAAGGTATGGCCGCCCTTCCCCATTCATTTGAATACTTATTCTTTATTAGATTTCGGACATGCAAAAGCTGAGGCAATGACTTTGGAGGATATTAAATTGGTCCACATTGAGTTCAAGAAGCACGACCCACACAGGATCGTGGGAAATCACATGGCGAGTTGTGGCCTTAAAAGGTATGAACATGAGAATTCACCTCATGATGACGTCTTCTGAGGAGAGAGATCCTATGCTGAGGTTCTCAGTTGGATTCAAACTCTGTCGCCCGAGGAGAGGATCAATCTCTTCAAATTTCAAGAACATCGACAAAGTTGCCTTCCCCCAGTCTTATAGGGTAAGAACCCGTCGACTGCAGATGTACATAAAACGAAGGTCAAAGGCTCCAAAGATTCAGGACCTGACCAAGAGGAACACCAGGAAAAGAAAAAACAAACCGGAGGCCCGAAACAAGAAACTGAAATCCCCAACCCTTCAAGCAAGCCAGCCTCAGCTATTACCCCGGGGAAATCATCCAAGCAGATCGACAACCCCATCATTTATGTTACTCCCCTACAGTCCAAAAAGGGGATCCCAGATGCAGGTTGGATTTTTGGTGAGGAACTAATGCCTATAACTGTGGAAGAGTTGCCTCCGAATATATTTTTCTTCGATAAGAAGAGAAAGGCCGTTGTGAGACAAGAAATTTATCAAGAAGCAGGCAAGGTAGCCAAGAAATTTAAAATCCTTGCTGATGGAAGAGACATGAAGAAGCAATAATTTGCAACTCAGATAACAGGGACATTGGGGGCTTTTGCTCCAACCAACCAATATTCTGTCGAGTCCCTAAAAGATCAGTTGAAGAGGAAAAACCGCTTAATCAAATCTTTGGAGGCTAAACTGGCTACAGCAGAGGCAACTGCCAACGATCAGGCGAAAACAAGTATAGAGCAAGCTAGAGCAGCTGATCAAAAGGAAATTGAGCGGCTCAAAACCAATCTCAAACAAACACAATAGGTGGCTCAGACCAACCAATCACAAATAAGCTAGGAAGAAGAATTGATAGAGCAGCTACAGGCCAAATTAAATTTCACCGAAAGCCAGGTGATAGATATCGGGATATTTCAATCCCAAGCCATAAAAATCCGAAAAAGAGTATCGACAGTTCAACAAGATTTACTTGCTAAGGTGGAAACTATTCAAAACAACTGCCAACTCATTGATCAAGTACTAGAAAACATCTCTTTCAGAGAAAAAGAAGCTGGGGCGGCTTGGGTCGCTTTCCAAGAGGTTGTTATAGCCATGACAAAAAGGGAAACGGGCAGTAGTTTCAGGTTTTCCATCCCAGAGTAGACCTGAGGTAACATCTTGCTGAAGGAATGGGAGCGTAACATATCAGAAGACAGACAACAAGCTAAAGAGGTAAGAAAATCTTGTGAAGAAACTTTCGGCTTCGTAGATCGGAGTTTGTTGGGTCTCGATAGTGAAAGCCACACTGGGAAACTTGGCCAGATCGATATAGCCAAACACCTGCTCAATATCAAGGAGAACGAGGAAAGAGAGTTGGCTGAAATATCATAGGTAACCTAGACAGATATAGTCCAAGTAGAGAGATGGCTAATAAAACCAAGTGTATTTTTATGTTCTATCAGCGCCGAAGACCAATAGGTAGAAAGAAAGTTGCCACAATTAGTGAAGGATTGTTATACTTTTGAGGCAAATAATCAAGCAGAACCTTCCAGGGTGATAGCCCAGTTGGTGGAGAAGTGCGTCACTTGCACACATCAGACGAAGGGGCAGTCTTCGAGTACCAAAGAATGACATGTGTCTGCCTGTTCTATTTTTTAGAATCCGAAGTTTGAAGAAAGGAAGGTGCTTTGTTCGTCCTAAAGAGGACAAAGACAAAGAATTGAAGCATTTAATCTCCTTTTTTGTAATCGAAAACCTCTAGAACGATTGAGATTCTAGCCTATGGAAATTTGTATAAATATGCACTTTGAGGAAAGATTAGGGGCTGGACCATTTTTGGTCGATTGTAATAGAGACTCTCTCCTTTTAAAAATTAATACAAAGCAATTCGAAGACTCCCGATTCCATTAAGACTGTGTTATGAATTTGTTTCCTCTGTGATTTCATTTTCAATTTCATTTCACATATATATATCTGATGAATGTTTCACTGCAATTTAGTAAAACCTCTACTGTGGTGATCAATTTTTAGTCGTCTATATTGTTTACAACTTTTCCTTTGTATCGACTATTAGCAGGTACAAGACCTGTGACTTTTTAGATCTTCATATTTTATGCTTCGTCAGATTTCTTCTTATCTTTTTCTTCTTCTGTTTACAGGGTGAGATTCTCCCTTGATAAGAGCCTCACATTATAGATAGCTTAGTGTTTTTCTCACATTTCACACACAATTTATTTAAAAGATAACTCAGTTACGGGAAAAGGCCTTTGGTTTGCACTTTATCTTCAACATTAGATTAAAAAGTTCTCTTTTATACGATCAAATTGATACAGCATAAAAAACCTCAAACTCTCCTTTAATTTTCATGTTCCTCTATGAATGTCCCCATTGCAAGACATCCTAATAATTGAACCCATCTTATCGGACCAAACCCATATCGCTTTGAACCTTTTTGATACCATACTTAAAACAACCATCACTCGGGTAGAACTTGAATGTTCATGGGCTGCGATTGAATGGGATATAAACATCCAAGAACAGTTGGAAGCGAGACAACGACAACCTGGAAATCAGCCTTAGCTTCCTTTCCTGAAGGTTGATTCTTCCTCCCTTTTTATGCTTTACTCACTTTCATATGCCTAGACACTGTACTTTCTAATCCTTAAGTACAGACTCTAGAACAACATCTTTTTTGGCGCCGCTGCCGGGGACCGAAGTTACGAAACCTTTTTCCCTGGGAGAACGTCATTTCTTGCAAGTTTCACCCTTTGATAGTGAACAAAGAGTGAACACCCTCTAAAGGCTTTTCTTATCTTTCACTTGGCGACTCCACGTTTAAATAAGCTGGCATCCGGTCGAAGGAACACTAGACAAAACTCAGAGGGAAAACAGACCACGCTCGTTTCCGATCCTGAAATGTTTTTGAAAGCAAGAGGTTCCCTTAAGAAAACTACTATAGTCTACCAGCTTAAGTACCCACAATCCAAGACCAAGAGGTATTTTGAACCTTCAAGTTCGCATAGTTCCCCTCCCGAAACCATCAATCCAACTTTAGCTAGCTCTGAGGCTAAAAGTGAGATCCATCCGACAACATCTGTCGTACACAAAGGTAAAACCCCCGCAGTGATTTTATCAACGGTCGATATCCCACCGACTCTTCATTTAGATTTCATGACCTCGTCGAGTCTCGAAGAGTATACCATACACTCAGATTCCACGCTCGCGGGTTCCCTTGATTAAATTTCTTGTAAATCCGAAGAGCTTAGTCCTCGCATCCCTTATCACCCGTCTTTGGTTTTCTCATCTCACGAAGAAGCTAAAGATTCACTTTTAGTGTTCCAGAACCCTCTATACAATACATCGTTTCCCTATCTAGTAGTACTGATGGCAGCCGTTGGAGGAGGAGGTGGAGGGGTTTTCGGAGGAGGAGGTGGAGGAGTTTTAGGAGGAGGAGGGGCTCCAGGAGGAGGAATGGGAGGCCAAGGGCCTCCCCCACCTCCCAGAGTTTTCGCTAAAGTGGTCGTGAGATATGCGCCTTTGGTCCTACCCGTCCCTCTTCATGACCTTCCTGAAAATTATATAAAAAACTTACCTAAATTTATAGGGGAAGGAGACTTGACCACAACTGAACATATAAACTTTTTTGATCAGTTCGCGGATATCCTAGGTCTCGAGCATGAAGACGTGTATTCAAGGCTGTTTGGTCAAACTTTTGAAGGACAGGTATGAATCTGGTTTCGAAGCCTACCCATAGGATCGATATTATCCTACGAGGCCCTAGAAGACTCCTTAGACAATGGGGCGAAAGGAAAGACCACTTGTATTATTTGACCGAGTTCGGATATTTAAAGAAAAAGAATTCAGAAACAATTATGGAATTTATTCAAAGATTTAACAAGCTGTATAATAAGATCCCAGCCGAAGTTAAACCATCCCAACCTGCAACCAAGGTAACCTTCACGGGAGCTTTCGAACCCGATTTTGCCCTTCTCTTAAGAGAAAGGAGAGGGGATACCTTAACCCGAATGCAGGATGATGCTGTGGAAATTGAATCTAACATGATGGCTTCTGGCAAGTTGAAAGCTAAGGTAGAAACGAGAAACTGAGAAACCAAACGTTTTAGGGAACAAGCGGGACCCTCAGGGTCTAATAGATCCACAGACGACAAAATGGATGATATGGCTAGGATAATTAAAGAGTTGTCGAATAAGATTTCCAGAATGGAGCTAGACCAATCCAAGGCTGATCCTTTCGTTAAGAGAGAATTCAGAAGAAACCCCAATCCTCAAAATCAACAAAGGCAGATTAAAAATGAAGAGTAGAAAATTCAAACCCCTTTAAAAAATGAAAATTTTATAGGAGGAAATGACCTAGAAGATTTCAAGGGTTTGGAAGAAGATGTGACAAATTTGGGTGACAACTGCACTCAACCTTATGTAACTAAAGAAGATGATGAGAAGTCCTTAAACACACAACAACCGTCAAATGAAGATGATAACATAAACAACATTGATTTCATTGTATGTCAAGAAATGACCGATTCTGTAATGGCTGAGGTCCAACCTAGGTATAACCTGAGGTCTAAAAAAAACCCGCGTTGACTCCTCAACCCAAGAAAATTCTCCCTAGAGGTGAAGTATACGTTCCCGCCCCAAAAGAGACCGAGACATCTAATAACAAAATCAAAGGGGCAGACTCGCTGGATCCCAAAACGAAAGAGGTTGAGACCCAAAGAAAGGAAATCAAGACAGCTAAGACACACACACTGGTAAATAAACTCACGAGTAATAAATCAACTTAGACAAATAAGTTGGAGAAAAAAGAGTCTGAGGTTTCAACCAGAGAAACAGACAAAGGTAGTGGAGGTTTTAGTTTTGAAAATGAGATAAATAGGATCAAAATACCGATCCCTTGGTTGAATTAGCAAAGAATCCTGCATATCGAAAGCAGATAACCAAAGTGATAGGTTGTTCAGATCAAGAAAGTCAATTTGACGTGATAAACTTGGAAGATGATAAGACCAATATCACTTTTGGTCCATATTTCGAGAGTGCCAGAGACACCGTCGCTCCTTTCTATATCACCCTAAATGTGCATGATTGACTGTTGCATAACTGCATGCTAGACTCTGGAGCTTCACATAATGTGATGCCCAAAACTATTATGGATAGACTAGGCCTCGAGATCACCAGGCCTTATGGAGATATCTACTCTTTCGATTCGAGAAGAGTTAAGTGCATGGGTATGATAAAAGATTTAGTAGTCACCCTTGCATACGTCCTAGTCAAAAGCCTCCTGATGGATGTAGTTATTGCTGATATACCCCCAAAGTATGGCTTACTGCTATCTAGGTCGTGGGGAGCCAAAATTGGGGGGTCCCTTCAACTAGACATGACTTATGCCACAATTCCTGTGTTTGGTGGACAACTTACTCGGTTATATAGGGAAACGAGGTTAGCCTACACAGTGAGCGATCCTCAGAATCCTAACCACTTTCTTGTTTATATTGTCGATCAAGATCTGGGAAGTTGTATTTTGTCTTTTGATGATGGTATAGATAGCTGCACAGAAGAAAATTACATAGATGAGAAAGAATCTGAAAATATGAATGAACATATGCATAGCATTGGGATCTGGAAAATGTTTTTTGATGGTGCCCTGTCATGTGGAGGAGTAGGTGTAGGAGTAATTTTTGTGGCACCTGAAAATAATTTTTTTGTCCCTTTCTCTTACAGGCTTCAATGGGATATAGAATACACCAACAACGTGTGCGAGTATGAAGCCTTAGTCTTAGGATTGGAAGTTGCCAGGAAGCTGAACATAAAGAATCTGGAAGTATATGGAGACGCAGAGTTGATAGTCAAACAAATAAATTGACAATACCAGGCCAAGCACCCAAGATTGAGATCATATAGAAATTGTGCCTGGGATCTAATGGAAATTTTTTTCTCATTTGTAAATGTCCACTTCATTCCACGCGTCGAAAATTTGCAGGCCAATTTGTTAGCCAAGTCATCCTTGACGTTCGCTCCCCCTATAGATTTTAAATTAAAATACCACATAGAGGTAAGGCACAAACCATCCATACCGAACAACATACAACACTGGCAGGTTTTCAAGGATGGTGAATAGATCAGGAAGTTCCTCGAAGCAGTGGACGACTTCTCTGAAACTCACATTGATCAAGAGAATCAAAATGATCACACATGGATCATGCAAGAGGGAGAGGACCCTCAAGAGTTCCAGGAAAAGATTGCAAATCATCTCATGCTGGTTTTAAAGAACAATCAGATTCTGAAAGGACTGATCCCCCTGGAGAGACTGTTCGATCAGAATGATATACCTTTGAAATCCACTTTGCAACCCCAATCATAAGAGGTTGAAGACTGCGATGTAGGGACCAAAGAAGAACCTAGGATGGTAAAAATATCAAAGTACCTTCCTCCTGAGGTAAAAAGAAAGTATAAAGACTTACTCAGACAATATAAATATGTTTTCGCTTGGTCTTACGAATAGCTAAGAACCTATGACACCACGGTGATTGAACACAAGATACCCCTGAAGCTTGGTGTCAAACCCTTTAGACAAAAACTTAGACAGATCAACCCTATCTTATTGCCCGTGGTCGAAAAGGAAGTTAAAAAGCTCTTGGATGCAAAAATAATTGTACCACTGAGATACCTTGATTGGGTAGCAAACCTGGTCTCGGTTAGAAAGAAGAGTGGGGAGATTAGATTGTGTGTTGATTTTAGAAATCTAAATAAGTCCTCCCTCAAAGATAACTACCCTCTACCCAAAATGGATCGCGTTTTAGAAAAGGTAGTTGGGGCAAATAGGATGTCGATGATCGACGGGTTCTCTGGGTATAATCAAATTATTGTAAATGAACAAGATAAAGAGAAAACAACTTTCACTACCCCTTGGGGTAATTTTATGTATGACAAGATGCCTTTTGGTCTAATGAATGCAGGTGCCACCTTCCAACATGCTATGGATATCACTTTCATCGGCGAAAGAGACACGTTCGTGGTTATCTATCTCGATGATCTAACTATTTTTTCTAAATTTGACGAAGATCATTTGATACATCTCAAGTGAACTTTTGAAAAATGCCGCAGGTTTGGTTTGTCTTTAAACCCCAAAACGTCTCACTTTGCCATGCAAGAAGGTAAACTCTTGGGCCATATTGTGTCTCAAGATGGTATTAAAATCGATCCTAAGAGGGTTGAGGCTATAGACACTATAAATATTCCTAGGAATGTAAAAGAAATTCAGTCATTCTTAGAAAAAATAAATTTTTTGAGGAGATTTATCCCAAACTTTGCTGAAATCGTGAAATTGATCACATATATGCTAAAGAAAAACAACGAAGTGAAATGGACAGCAGAAGCCAAAGCATCATTTGTGCACATCAAGAAAGTTATAAGTGAGGCACCTGTACTGGCAAGCCCTGATTATCTAAAGGATTTTCTTATTTTCTCGTTCGCCTCCGAACACACAATCAACGCGATACTCCTCCAGAAAAATGAAGAAGGTTTTGAGCAGCTGATAGCCTTTTTTAGCAAGAGTCTCAGAGACGCAGAACTTAAATACGATATAATGGAAAAGCAAGCGTATGCTATGGTGAAGGCGTTGAAATCATTTAGAACCTATGTGCTACATTCCAAGATAATTGCGTATGTACCCACCAATTATGTAAAGGATATTTTGGGTCAATCCGACAGTGATGGAAAAAGGGGATGATGGCTTGCCAAAATTCAAGAATTAAACCTGGAGATAAAACCGACGAGATTGGTAAAGGGACAAGGTTTGGCCAAACTCTTAGCTGAATCAAATTTCAGAGCTCTCGGTATAAATGGCCTACAGGGACATGAAGAGGGTGTGGACATGAACGAGCTTGGTGAGCCAACAAGTGCAATCAGAATTGAAGAGAAGTTTGCCTCATCAGATTGGTACAAAAACATAGTGTCCTACCTACTGACCTTAAATTGCCCGAGCGACTTATCCCCATCCAAAGCCAGGACACTAAAACTGCATGCAGTCAAGTACTATATATATGAAAGTCAATTGTATTGGAAGGACCCACTTGGCTTCCTGTTGGTTTGTTTAGTTGAATCAGAAACAGAGAGGGTCATAAGTGAATTTCATGAACGAGTGTGCGGGGGACATCACGCTTGGAGGGCGACAACCTATAAGATCCCAAGGGCAGGGTATTATTGGCCAAAACTGTTCTCAGACGTCAATGCCAAAGTCAGAGCTTGCAACCCGTGTCAACTGTTCACAGGCAAGCATAAACTCTCAGCGCTACCATTGGTTCCGGTCAAAACGGAAGCCCCTTTCCAGCAATGGGGACTGGATTTTATAGGCGAAATTAACCCCCATTCTAGTGCTCAACACAAATGGATCCTGACTGCCACAGATTACTTCACTAAATGGGTGGAGGCTATTCCAACTAGAAGGGCAATAGATTCGGTGGTAATAGATTTCCTAGAAGAGAACATTTTATCTAGGTTCGGCTGCCCTCGAAAGATAGTCACAGATAACGCCCAGGCTTTTAAATCTATGGCTATGATCAGTTTTTGCCAAAAATACAATATTGTTCTCGGCCACTCCATGACATATTACTCTTAAGGAAATGGACTAGCCAAGTCTTCAAACAAGAGTTTGATCAATATAATTAAGAAAGTGTTGAACGAGAACAAAAAATCTTGGCACGTACATTTGAAATATGCTTTATGGGCGAACCGGATAGGCACGAAAAAATATATTGGCACTTCTCCTTTCCAAATGGTGTACGGGACCGACATGGTATTACCCATAAATCTAGCACTTCCCATAATGAAACTTTGGAAAAAATGAGAAAGAAGAACTGAATCCTGTCACAAGAAGGATAAACCAACTGATTGAAGTACAACAGCACAGGGTCGAAGTAGACGAAAGGTTGCAGAAATACCAAGACAACATGAAGACGTTATTCGACCGTAAGGCAAAAGATAGAGAGTTTCTCCCTGGTGATTTGGTCTTGAGATGGGATGCTAGGAAGGAAGACTCGACAAAACACGGTAAATTTGATCATATTTGGTACGGACCATTCAAAGTCGTAGCTCCCGAAGGAAATAATTCGTTTCTATTAGAAAATCTGGAAGGTAAAATTTTCAACGCCTCTGTCAACGGGCGTTATTTAAAACATTATATGCAATAATTGATTCCCAACAAATTTCCATTGTATATACCGGTTTGTGTTTTCTTTCTATTTCATAATTTCTCTTTGGTAAGTTTTACTTTCACCACTAATTAATTAGGTCAGTGATTTTTGTAGAAGTAGTGACGTGAAATTTTCTATGCCTTCAGTTTAAAAAAAAAAAAAAAAAGAAGAAGAAGAAGAAGATATCTTCGTGTTGCAGGATTCAGGCTTGCAGCCCAAACGAGCGAAAGGAGTAAACAAAAAATCATATATCGGAGAATGAATTCGCCGAAAATAGGTGATGGAAAAGGTTTCCGGTTATTTTAAAATGGTAAGGCAAAGGTACGAAATCCTGAGAACTTTTCTTTTCTTTTAATGAAGGTATCTAAAGCACCATATTGATCTCATAAATATGATGTTTTCGCTTGACTGGTGATTAAAAGAATGACTCCTTACTGGGTCCTAAAAGTTTCACCTAGACAAAGATAGGAGGTAATTAAAATAAGCAGAGAAAATAAAGCATTTTCAGAGAAGGGTCCCAAAAGTCGGTTTTAGTTTATGATCCATGTGTTCCGAATCCTAGATCTCTCTCCGTCACCTTTTTTCTATCTGTAGATTTACCTTCTTAAAAAGCCAAGCATCTTTCCGGGTTTTCATACATGGGGAGAAGAGATTACGTTTTAACTTTGAAAGCTGTAAAGAAGATTTTGGAAAGTAAGCTGGTCTTCACAACTCCTCGGTCTCTTACTAAACAAAGTTATGCGTAGGTTGATCCTAACTATTATAGGTTTTTCAACAGTTTTGAAGGATTGAGGCTTTCTCAAAGGAAGACCCCTAGAATTAATCTTTCCCCTTTTCCCTGTGGGCTAAGGTGTTGTGAAAGTTAAGGGAAGGTTGGTACCAAGTAATCAAAGTAAGTTGATAGGTCTCCACTGCAAAATATTACACAGATATCACCCCTCATACAAACTGATTGCCCCCACTTTGTGCTCTAAAAAGTAAATTATAAGACAGATGGTGAAATGAAATTCAGAAATGATTGCCCCCATCTAGTCCAAAGAGACGATGAAAGGAGATTCATAAATGATTTCCCTTGTCTTAGCATTTAAATGCATAAATATATTTCAAAGTGGTGAAAGAAAATTCAGTAAAAAGGGCCAGATAACTTCACCGTGGTACTGAACAGGCTCACTGGTAGTGAAGCAATATCTGAGATATCTGTAAGGCTGTCATATGTGAATCTCACTCTACTCTGGTAATAAATTTTCTCGAAACTAGATCTGCACCCTAAGTTCAGACAGGGCTCCCCATTTAAAAACATGTAATAAACTTCGTTTGATGCAAGCCAAAAGCCACAAGATCTGTTGGATTTCCTAGGACTGTTTTGATTGTCTTAAGGCAGACCTGAATTCAGTAACGAGAAAGAGAAAGTCATGAAAAGGGCTACAACTGAGTTTGAAACGCATTTGAGTGTTGAAAATATTTTCAGAAGTAAAAGATGAAATCTCTTCTTCCCTCTGTATCCCCTTTCCTTAAGCAAGTTTCACAGAAGTAAAACCAATGACTCCATGTACCCAATATAGGCACGTGGTCTACTGTTCTTCCTGTCTTGAAGAAAGACGGGATCCCTAGTTGGAGCTTATATTGGAGCCGCCTTTTTCAACTGGTTTAAATGTAATTTTTAAAATCAAAGGTTGACCTTTAAACTGGCGTTTACTTCGTGATCTTTACCCACTGAAAATATCAGTAATCCCGACATGCGAAGTAGCGAGGGCCGTTATACTCCTAAGTCACTACCTTTTAACCATTAAATGAGATTTTTCACTTTTATATACCTCAGGATATCGCGCTTTGGGAGTTACAAGTCACACGGTTTCCAAGCCACGATGCGCGAAGTCGCGAAACAACCTTGAAAACTTACCCAGGTTAGCACTGAGAGTAAAGTTCCTTAAACCTTAGTTAAGTACTGTCGGGGTTTCGCGTCTTGGCGATCGCTCTCCCCAAAAGTCTTACCTTCATAACTCCGATAGGTGAAGTTGTGAGATAGTTCAAAAGTCACACGGGTTAGTGTCAAGTGTAAGTCATTTTAAACCATAGTTAAACACCATCAAGGTTTCGCGACTCGACTTTCACTCTTCCAAGAAACTCTACCTTCGTAGCCCGAGTCGCGAAGTCGTGATATCAATTAAACACTGATTAATTAAACGCTTAATCCCGATTACATTTTTTCTTAACTAGATCGCATCATCGCGATCTCGAATTTTAAGGGCTCGAAAGATAGAAGTGAAATCTCCCGATACGGCGAGCGACGAATGTCGAAAAAGGTGATTAAAGTTTAAAGAAAACCTAATTAAAGAAGCTAAGCCAGATTAATCAGTGCATTAACACAAATATTAACGCGCACCATCTATGGGTTAAATTTAAATGTTTTTGTGCCAACTTGTGTCACGACCCGTCAAAATTTATAGCATTTATTTGAAGTGATGGATGAAGATATTTGTTTTTATTTCTAAATCTTTCTCAAAAAACTATTTGACCATTCTATTCGTAAGGACGTCAGGGTTTTAAATGGTCGAGATATAGAGTTCTTTCTCTCATTGTTTCAAATTTCATTGCTATCTTACGCAAAGAAGCTTTTCTCACCAGGCTAATTTCTGTATGTATACACATTTTTACTGCAGGAGAGCTAAGTCAGAGTCCTCTATCATGGCCCCATGAAAAGCTTGCAAGGTGATTGTTGAGAGTTCAGGGCAAGGCTTAGATACTGTTTCCAATACTTCACCTCGAAGTGTTGATTCTATCAGAACCTGGTCATACGTCTCTGAGGTTCTTCAGTCCGAATTGGTGAATTGTTCAGATGACTCCAGCGATAATGAGAAGGACGATTTGGCCACCAAATAAAAAATCGTCGTTCAATCAAAGATGCATAAGATAGCGGCCAGGACACGACTCCTTCCATATTATGATATGATCCGATGGGCATTAAATCATGTGGATATCCCGACCAAAACCATTATCAGTGAGCAGAAGGTGACAATTGGGACTTTCAGACCAGAACGTTTGCAGGTGATGTACCAATTGTCACCCACACCAAACTTCTCACACAACGTCGAGTTTCTGGAAGGTTTTAAGCAAAAAGAATGCGAGCAATATGGCAGAAGCCTGTCTGATCTGATCAAATATTGGGTCTCACACCCCGCAAAGTTCAGGGCGGACGGTAACGAAATTTATTCAATCTCTTCCCTGGAACCGCAATTCAAATATATAGCAATGATGACATGTAGGTTGTATGGGAAGGAGGACACCACACATTTTTATCCTCTCGTGGGTGCCGTTGATTCATACAATCGCTAGAGGATGTTCCTTCGACTGGGCCAAATTGTTATCCGATAGTTTAACCAGCCGGATTACTGAATACCGGATGCAGAAGGCGAGTGGGAAGGCCGCTTCATTTTTTATGTCCGCCTACATCATGAATGTTGTTTGTTTCATGACGCCTTTCCCTCTAATGAGCTGGAGCTGGAATCCATCTGAGGCTTAGCCTATCCATGTCTACCACTCAAAACTCTGGGAAGATAAGGCTATAGAGTTCATATACGAAATTTTCAATTGGGCAATGGTACCAATGCATGTCTACATCTTCGGCAACCCACCGCTCAGTATTTCAGATAGCATTGCCATCAACTTGAGCAATGTGGCCGACTGGTACGTAGAGGCGAAATTTTCATACATTAGGGTTTTCGGCACCTCTGTTCCTCCCTATGCTCTGCCATTATTCATACCAGATAGGCTGGTTTGTCGCGGAATCGCTAGGCAAACTGTGATTGGTGGCATAAGTAAAGAGCTTAAAGGATTTTCAAAGAAGGTACGACCGCCCTTCCCCATTCATTTGAATACTTATTCTTTATTAGATTTCGGACATTCAAAAGCCGAGGCAGCGGCTTTGGAGGATATTAAATTGGTCCACATTGAGTTCAAGAAGCGCGAACCACACAGGATCGTGGGAAATCACATGGCGAGTTGTGGCCTTAAAAGGTATGAACATGAGCATTCGTCTCATGATGACGTCTTTCGAGGAGCGAGATCTTATGTTGAGGTTCTCAGTCGGATTCAAACTCTGTCGCCTGAGGAGAGGATTGATTTCTTCAAATTTCAGGAACATCGACGAAGTTGCCTTCCCCCAGTCTTACAGGGTAAGAACCCGTTGATTGCAGATGTACAGAAAACGGAGGTCAAAGGATCCAAAGATTTAGGACCTAACCAAGAGGAACACCAGGAAAAGAAGAAACAAACTGGAGGCCCTAAACAAGAAGCCGAAATCCCCAACCCTTCAAGAAAGCCAGCCTCGGCTGTTATCTCAAGGAAATCATTCAAGCAGATCGGCATCCCCATCGTTTTTGTTACTCCCCTACAGTCCACAAAGGGGATCCCAGATGC
Organism: Picea glauca; assembly: GCA_000966675.3. NCBI lineage: Eukaryota > Viridiplantae > Streptophyta > Pinopsida > Pinales > Pinaceae > Picea > Picea glauca. The sequence goes on along the minus strand of JZKD02S1674052.1, from coordinate 164,222 downwards.
AGGTTGGATTTTTGGTGAGGAACTAACGCCTATAACTGTGGAAGAGTTGCCTCCGAATGAATTTTTCTTCGATAAGGAGAGAAAGGTCGTTGTGAGACAAGAACTTTATCAAGAAGCAGGCAAGGTAGCCAAGAAATTTAAAATCCTTGCTGATGGAAGAGACATGAAGAAGCAAGAATTTGCAACTCAGATAGTAGGGACATTGGGGGCTTTTGCTACAACCAACCAATATTCTGTCGAGTCCTTAAAAGATCAGTTGAAGCAGAAAAACCACTTAATCAAAACTTTGGAGGCTAAACTGGCTACAACAGAGGCAACTGCCCAAGATCGGGCGAATACAGGTATAGAGCAAGCTAGAGCAACTGATCAAAAGGAAATCGAGCGGCTCAAAACCAATCTCGAACAAACATAGCAGGTGGCTCAGACCAGCAAATCACAGATAAGCCAACAAGAAGAATTGATAGAGCAGCTACAGTACAAATTAAATTTCGCCGAAAGCTAGGTGATAGATATTGGGATATTTCAATCCCAAGCCATAGAAATCCGAAAAAGAGTATCGACAACTCAACAAGATTTAGTTGCTAAGGTTGAAACTATTCAAAACAACTGCCAACTCATTGATCAAGTATTGGAAAACATCTCTTTCAGAGAAAAAGAAGCTGGGGTGGCTCGGGTCGCTTTCGAAGAGGCTGTTATAGCCATGACAAAAAGGGAAATGGGTAGTAGTTTCAGGTTTTCCATCCCAGAGCAGACCCGAGGTAACATCTTGCTGAAGGAATGGGAGAGTAACATATCAGAAGGCAGAAAAAAAGCTAAAGAGGTAAGAAAATCTTGTGAAGAAACTTTCAGCTTCGTATATGGGAGTTTGTTGGGTCTCGATAGTGAAAGCCGGACTGAGACACTGGGCCAGATCGATATAGCCAAACACCTGCTCAATATCAAGGAGAACGAAGAAAGAGAGTTGGCTGAAATATCACAGGTAACCCAGATGGATATAGTCCAAGTAGACAGATGGCTAATAAAACCAATTGTATTTTTATGTTCTATCAGCATCGAAGACCGACAGGTAGAAATAAAGTTGCCACAATTAGTGAAGGATTGTTATACTTTTGAGGCAAATAATAAAGAAGAACCTTCTAGGGTGATAGCCTAGTTGGTGGAGAAGTGCGTCACTTGCATACAACAGGCGAAGGGGCAGTCTTCAGATACCAAATAATGACATGTGTCTACCTGTTCTATTTTTTAGAATCCGAAGTTTGAAGAAAGGAAGGTGCTCCGTCCGTCCTAAAGAGGACAAAGACAAAGAATTGAAACGTTTTATCTCATTTTTTGTAACCGAAAACCTCTAGAACTATTGAGATTCTAGCCTATAGAAATTTGTATAAATATGCACTTTGAGGAAATATTAGGGGCTGGACCATTTTTGGTCGATTGTAATAGAGACTCTCTCCTTTTAAAAATTAATACAAAGCAATCCGAAGACTCCTGATTCCGTCAAGACTGTGTTATGAGTTTGTTTCCTCTGTGATTTCATTTTCAATTTCATTTCGCATATATATATCTGATGAATGTTTCACTGCAATTTAGTAAAACCTCTACTGTGGTGATCAATTTTTAGTCGTCTATATTGTTTACAACTTTTCCTCTGTATCGGCTATTAGCAGTTACAAGACCTGTGACTTTTTAGATCTTCATATTTTATGCTTCGTCAGATTTCTTCTTATCTTTTTCTTCTTTTGTTTACAGGGTGAGATTCGCCCTTGATAGGAGCCTCGCATTATAGTCAACTTAATGTTTTTCTCACATTTCACACACCATTTATTTAAAAGATAACTCAGTTACGGGAAAAGGCCTTTGGTTTGCACTTTATCTTCAACATTAGATTAAAAAGTTCTCTTTTATATGATCAAATTGATACAGCATAAAAACCCTCAAACTCTCCTTTAATTTTCCTGTTCCTCTATGACTGTCCCTGTTGCAAGACAACCTAATATTGAAGCTGGCTTATCGGACCAAACCCATATCGCTTTGAACCTTTTTGATACCATACTTAAAACAACCACCACCTGGGTAGAACTTGAACTTTCATTGGCTGAGATTGAACGGTATATAAACATCCAGGAACAGTTGGAAGCGAGACAACAACAACCTGGAAATTAGCCTTAGCTTCCTTTCTCGAAGGTTGATTCTTCCTCCCTTTTTATCCTTTACTCACTTTCGGATGTCTAGACATTGTACTTTATAATCCTTAAGTACAGAATCTGGAACAACATCCACCATTGGGGATTTAGAGAATGCTTTAGACATGCTGCAAATTAGCCATGAGCTAGGTAAGTTCTCTTCACTAGACCCTTCTCAATTTATGATCTTTTCACATCACTCTGCGTCGAAGTTAGTAGGAGTTGGGTGTTCAAGGAGAGGAAATTCTCATCCCGTTGAATTTCAGGAGGGCCACGATCAGACCCCAAACACCGGGGCTCCAAAGATAGCGAACAAACTATCTTCAGAAACCTAGAAGTCTCAGAAGACTCAAAAATCCTAGGAAAGCATTAAATTGGTGCCAAATCCCCAAAAGTTGGTGCTTGGAGATGATATAATGCTAACAAAGGCTCTGGAAATGGTGGAGACGATGGTCATGGGAAGGATAAATGGGTGGCACCTGGGGACAAATTCGTTGCGGAAGTGGGTAAATTTTATGTGGGCCAACAAGGTGGACCATCTTCCCATAGTACAAACTATGTCAAATTGTTGGTTCATGTTTCGTTTTCAGTATTAGGTGGATACTACCAATATTTTGAATGCTACTTGGTGCTTCGACTCATCACCAATATTGCTGAAGAGATGGTCACTGTTATTTGATGCTAGTCGTGAAAGGATAGATGAGATCCCCATTTGGGTTCGCTTTCCGAGACTTCCAGCAGAACTCTGGAATCCGAAGGGTTTTGAATACATGGGGAATGAATTAGGAAGATAGATGGATGCAAACATGTCATTCAAGAACATGGGGAAAATGTCCATGGCACGCCTATTGATATCTTTGAACATTCATAAAGGTTTAGCGGAGGAAATCGAGTTATCTTGGGGAGACAAATCCATTCTACAAAAGTTAGACTATGAAGGAATCCCCTTCAAATGTTGCAGTTTCCACAAACATGGACACAATGCCATTGATTGTCTTCTTCCTATGTGGGGGAAAAAGAATTAAGGCCCAACAGGTTCATCCAAAAAGAAGAGAGGTGCCTCGCAATTGGGGGAGGCTTACTCAGAGCCCTTGACGAAACTCGGTAGGGAGGGGCATAAGGATTTTAGGGCCTTGTCGAAAAAGTCAACTTCGAGCCAAAAGGACATGACTTAAACACCATGGCTCAGTAAAGAGGAAGACCTCGAACGAGACCTAGATCTTGCCGAAGCGACTTCCAAGATGATTCAAAATTTCATCACTTCTCAATTGGGTATGCCACCTCGATGCCTCCCTTCTTTCAATTTTTTCTTTCAATCCTTATCGTTTTTGGGTAAAAATTGGATGGAATCATTGAAGATTTTTCCTTCTCCCTTGGCTTCCCCTCAACAATCACCTTTACTCCACTATGTTCTTCCTTTGGCCAATCTATCCTTTTCTTCCCAAAGAGATCCAAGCTCCTCTCCACCCTAGGCTTGTCTCTAGACTCTTCGATTGATTCCAAAGAGAACCTGGTGGCTTATCAATTGAGAAATAGGCACATCCTGACACTGGGAAAGGGAGGTGCAGGAGGTCAAATATATAAAAAATCCTAGACTAGGGCCACTTTGGATATGGCAGTAGGAAGACAACTCTCCATCATTAGGGCCCTTGGAGCAGCGAAACCCTTGAATGAGGTTCCCGAATGAAGATCCTTTATTTGAATTGTAGGGGTGTGGCAAGCCTAGGGAAAAAAATCGCTCTCCACAGGCTGGCGGAGTCAACCTAACCTAACATTTTGTTGCTTCATGAAACCCTGAGGGATTCAATCCAGGTGGTCGCCCTTTTGGAAAAAATCTCCAAAGGTTGGAACTTTACTGGTCTGGATTCTAGAGGATGCTTGTGGGGATTGGATATTTGATGGAACTCAAGAACTATATAAGTAATAAATGATTGGGGATTTGATTCGGGTCTCAGAATAAAAGTATTTGTGGAAGATATAGGTTCTTGTCTCACAATTATAAATGTTTACGATCCCTCCCAAGATCGTGTTCCTTTCTGGGATAATCTCTTCAACAAATATTTTCTGGAAAATGAGGACCTCATCTTGGGAGGTGACCTAAAATTCTCCTTAGGACCATTCGAATTTGGGGGAAAAAGAGCTCATCTTGATTCCCTCATGGAATATTTTAGGAATAAAATAGGCAAGGAAATACTTCTAGACATTGCACCCATATCACTGAGACCAACTTGGAGAAATAAGCGTGTTGGAGAGGATTTTATAGCCAAGAGGATTAATTTCTTTCTTTTAGCTGAATTTCTGGTGGAGTCTCCATTAATTTTCAGAGAATGGGTGGGCACGTGAGGTGATTCAAACCATGACCCAGTGTTCTTGGAGGTTTCCAAAAGACCCAAGAAACTAGAGAGCCCTCATCTTGGCTTCAGGAAGAGGACTTTCTAAATTTGGTCAAGGAAGTTTGGATCCCAATTGGACATGAGGATAGGACCATAGTACAATTTTCCCAAAATCTCAAAAGAGTAAAAAAGGATACTATAGAGTGGGCCAAGAGGAAAAAACAGGATGATGAACATGAGCTTATAAACATTGAAGAAACACTTCAGACGCACTATGAATATGAGGGTGGAGGTTATGCAACGCATGAATCAAAAGAAGAATTGGTTGCTCTAAAGAAGGCCAAAAATAAATGGTTAGAAGCTAAGGAAGATGAATGGTGTTTAAAAAGTAGGGCCCTTTGGATAAAGAGCGGAGATGGAAATACCAAATTCTTTCAAGCGTATGCCAAAGGAAGGAAAATGGATAATACCATATGGACCCTAAAGGACGAAAATGGAAGGGAACACTCTTGCTTTGAGGACTTGACTCAATTGGGAACAAACCATTTCAAAAAATTATTCAAAGTGGACGAATGAGTTTCCTTTAATGCAATCATGCAGTTATCACTCTTCTTCTCATGTTTTGTAGAGGAAGTTGATAACAGGGAACTCATGGAAGAAGTCATAGAAGAAGAATTAAAATAGGTAAGTCACAATTTCCAAAAAGATAAGAGTCCAGGCCTGGATGGTTCGTCTATGGATTTCTTCCTGGGAATTTTTTATTTTATCGGGAAAGATATCCTCAAGGTGGTAGAGGAATCTCGTATTAATGGAGGTATGCATCCTCTACTAAACACCATCTTTATTTCTCTAATTCCTAAAAAGGATGCACCGCAATATTTTGAGGACTTTAGGCCCAGCTCCCTCTACAACAACATTTATAAGGTGGTGGAAATGACTATAAGAAGAAGACAAATCCCTTTTGTCTAAATCAATCTCTCAAGAACAATTTGGATTTCTGGAAGGTTGACAAATTCGCGAAACCATTGGAGTGGCCCAATAAACCTTACATAGCATGAAGACCAGGAAGAAAAAAGGAGCAGTGGTAAAGATCGACCTTTCCAAATCATATGACAGAGTAAGTTGGTTATATTTTATAATGTTGCTAACACACTTGGGATTTGAACTACCCTTTATAAATTGGATCATGAGTTTCTTGTCGACTATCTCCTTTGCAATCATGATCAACGGGGCTACTTCACATTTCTTCTCATATGAAAGGGGACTATGCCATGGGTGCCCGATGTCTCCTCTCCTATTCTTATTAGTTGCAAAGGGTCTTAGTCGGGCTATTGGGGATGTAAAATCAAGAGGAGAATTCTAAGGTATTTCCATATCCCAAAATCTCAGAATTACACACCTACTTTTTGTGGATGACATTCTACTTTTCTGTTGTAGTAGAAGGGGAGATGCAAAAAAGTTAATCAAATTATGGATCTTTTTGGGAGAGCTACTGGGATGAAAATAAATGGGCAAAAATCTACTTTGTCTCCTAACCTTATGGAGGAAGAGGAAATTAATACCTATAAGAAGCTCTTTCCTTTTGAATTTCAGCCTTTTGACATAGGGTTAAAGTACTTGGGATTCCATCTTAACCCCAAAAACTACAAGAAGAAGGATTGGAATTGGCTAGTAATCAAACTAGAGAAATATTAAAATCCTAGAGTTTCCACTAGTTATCTAGAGAAGAAAGGATAGTATTAGTAAAGTCTGTCTTAGAAGCAATTCTAGTCTACTGGAAATCATTAGCCTGGATACTGAAGGGCACGCTTGAAAAGTTAAGGCATACTTGTTTCATATTCTTATGGGCAAGAACAATAGACCACTTTGTCCTTCCTTGGGTGAAATGGAACATTCTGGTTGTACCCAAAGCACTGTTAATGTTTATGCCATTATTATAGTTCTTTTGCATTTCAATAGATAATAGCAACATAAGAACAAGATCACTGAGAAATACACATTCACAAGAGACACAACATTTATCCTGGGAAACCCTCT
>JZKD02S1674052.1:80561-129742 GCA_000966675.3 Picea glauca | reverse complement strand
ATCCCACACTGGGTGAACCACGTAAATCTGTGTCTCTCTTGTATTGTGTATCTTCTGTGTTTTGTTTCCGCATTTGTTTTATTTTATTGCTCCGCGGTCCTGTTTTTCTAACATATGTTTCACGTGGGAGAAATTTTTCATGAGTTAAGCATAGCACAAGTGACAACCTTTAAAGATCAACAACAATGTACCGATATGGACAAGGTACTTATGAACTATTGATGTGGAATCCACTGCCAATGTGTCTAGGATCTGTCAATTCTAAATCCACTACTAATGTGTCCACACACTACTTTTGTCGAATTGATCAAGAGGATTGTGGAGAAGTCCAACCTGATCCGAATGTACTCATGAAAATGCGTTGGAACTTAACAGTTGAATTTTCATGAGCAAATCCGGTGTCAACAAGATCATCTTTATAGATAATTATGCATGTTGGTTTTGGCTATATATTACTCCATATTTTTAATCTATGAAAATTTATAATTTCTTTTCAACCCTTGTTCAACATATCAGCCTTGGGATAGATTATAGTGTTATGAAGTACGTTCTAGTTATTTCGGGTGGAACTTGTAATAATTTGAGAAAATTATGTATTGTGATGTCAAAGGTCCTTTATATTCCAAAACAGGGCCATTTTAGGCCATCCAAGAAGCATTAAAACAATAGAAAAATCAGAATTATGTATTGGGTCAAATTATAACAACGTATATCTTTGGCATTAGAAAGATAGGGTCAAATTATTCATTGTCCATAAATTCTCCCCTTTTGCTACTACTTTTTCTCATTCGATGGAGTGTAGGTACAACCGAATAGGTACCTATCAGACCTATCATCCTCGAGTGAAGGAATTTTCTGAGGGAGAGGGGGAAGTGTTACGTCCAACACATCTAAGAGGGCAGGATTAACTAGAGGTGAAAAGGTCAAAAGAAAATTATGTATTCGTGTGGAATTCTTTCCTGTTGAAGGAGGATCATCTTCTTATGACAATGAGAGCTTAAGTGGCGTTGAGGTTACCTTGAGGTACAAACATCTAGTGAGATGATGGCTACCCAATGAATGCCCTCAGTCAGACATTGACTTTTGTGTCAATGAGAGGATGCATCACATTACTCTGTTGTCCATACATGGCATGGGTCTATTCTCCATGGATGACATAAAGGTGAAATATTTGTTGAAATGATGGAGTATGTTGGACAATGCTACAACTATGGAGATTGGTTGAGTCTAGTCTGATATATTCCAAGTATGCAGAGATATGCAATCATTGCAAATTATATAAATCTAAAAGACAACATTCACAATAAATCAACGATGAGGAATATTGCAGGGCTTATAAATAGCACAAGACCCAGTACAATAAGTGTTGGTTGTGGAGCCTGATTATCTTCCTGATTCAAAGGCCTTTGTTTTCAGCCGCGTTTATACCCCATGAAGACTTTACACCCCGGAAGAATGTACACTCCTCCATGTGGGGGAGTGCAGGGGGGGTTACCCCCCCTGTGGGGTTCGGGGAAAAGCGGGCCCCCGAAGGAAAAATTTCCTTGTAAATGTATATTGTAATTTCATTGTAAAACTAGAGTGTTCATTATATGGTCACAGATTTGATGGTAGAAGTTATGTTAGGGTTTTTTTCTCTAGAAGGAAACCCTCTTTTATGAGGGAAATGTATTGCGGCTAATGATTATTGTGAATATTATATTCCGAGAGAGGAGATTGTGAGAGAAAGAAGAGGAAGTTACAATGGGTGTGTTGTAGGTTGTATCCCTTCATTTGATGAATAATAATAAAGGAAGGACCTGGCAATTTCTCTGGTGGATGTAGCCCACACTGGGTGAACCACGTATATCTATGTCTCTATTGTATTATGTATCTTTTGTGTTTATTTCCGCATTTGTTTTATTTTATTTCTCCGCGATCCTATTTTTCTAACAACTGGTATCAAAGCAAAAGGTAACTTGCAGGAAACGAGGGTTCCTGGTTCGAATGGGAGAAATGGCGGAAGATGGAAAGTTTAGTGTCGAGAAATTTAACGACTAAAACTACCGTGGAATATGTAGATGGAAGATTATTTATATCAGAAGGATCTATTCCTACCATTGGGTGGAATAGAAAAGAAGTCAATGACCATGAAGGACGAAGAATGGGAGGTTCTTGATAGAAAGACACTAAGAATGATACAACTGAGCCTGACAACGTCGGTGTCTTTCAATATTTTGAAAAAAAAGACAACGAAAGAGCTGATGGATGCATTGGATAAACTGTATGAAAAACCATCGACATCCAATAAGGTATTTCTAATGAAGATATTATTTAATATGAAGATTTCAGAAGGTGGGTCTGTTGTAGATCATTTAAATGGATTTAATATTGTTACTAATCAACTAAGTTATATAAAAGTGGACTTTGATGATGAGGCCAAGGCTCTTCTAATCTTATGCTCATTGCCAGAACGCTGGAATGGCTTGGTCATGGCTGTAAGTAACTTTGTCTCTGGTTCAAACACTTTAAAATTTGATGATGTTGTTCGTGTTATCCTTAGTGAGGAAATGCGACAAAAAAGCACAGGTGAGACATCAGGTAATGCGTTAAACATGGAGAACAGGGGAAGACAAAAGGATAGAGGAAAGGGCTCAGGGAACCATGAGAATTCTAGGAAGGGCAGATCCAAATCCATATTTGGAAAGATAGAGTGCTGGAATTGTGGGAAGAAAGGACATCTGAAGAAAGACTGCAGAGCTCTAAAGAAACAAAGAGATGGACAATAGGAGAAAAATCAAGAAGCAAATGTATCAGGTGATATGTTACAAGATGCTTTGATTCTTTCTGTAGATAATATTTCTGAGTCTTGGGTAGTATATTCATGGGATTAATTTCATGCCACACCCCATAGGAAACATTTTCTAGATTATGTTCAAGGTGATTTTGGACAGGTTCATTTGGGTGATGATGCACCATGCAAAATTTTTGGAATGGGAAAGGTAAAAATAAAGCAAAGGAATGAAAACCAATGGTTGTTGAAAGAGGTAAGACATGTTCCATATCTAAGGAAAAATCTAATTTCAGTAGGGAAGTTGGCAAGTGAAGGTTGTATATCCATATTTACAGATAAATTTTGGAAGGTCACCAAAGGATCATTGGTGATAGCAAAATGATAGAAGGCAGGTACATTATATTTATGTACTAGTAATACTGACTCTTCTATCTCTTTAGCTTCTACAAGAGTGGATACAACACTATGGAATCATAGGCTTAGACATGTGAGTGAGAAGGGGATGCAGATACTCCACAAAAGAAATTTGTTGCCAGATCTTAAACAAATTGATTAGGATTTATGTGAGCATTGTGTTTATGGAAAACAAAAGAGAGTCATATTTTTCAGAGTCGAAAAAGAAAAGAAGAGGTAAATGTTAGATCTTATGCATACATATGTATGGGGACCAGCTCAGGTATCATCTCTTGGTGGCTCTCGTTATTATGTTACTTTTATTGATGATGCAACTAGAAAAACTTTGGTTTATTGCATTTGACAAAAATATGATGTTTTTGATACTTTTAAGAAATGGAAAGCTTTGGTTGAGAATGAGATAGGAAAAATGTTGAAGTGTATTAGATCAGAAAATGGAGGTGAATATTGCAACAAGGAGTTTGATGATTACTATTCATACCATGGGATTCATAGAGAGAAGACCGTTCCAAGAACACTACAAGAAAATGGTGTGTCAGAAAGGATGAATAGGACAATCATGGAGCGTGCAAGGAGTATGAGATTGCATGCTGGTTTTCCCTTACAATTCTGGGAAGATGTTGTAGATATTGTTGTTTACTTAATAAACAAAGGACCTTCAAGATCTTTGGATGATAGAATTCCAGAGGAGGAATGGACAGGTAAAAAGGTAAACTATTTTTTTTGAAGACTTTCGGTTGTGAATCATTTGTCTATATTGATAAAGAAAATAGAACAAAGCTTGAGGCAAAATCCAAGAAGTGTACCTTAATTGGATACAATGTTAATGGTTTTGGTTATTGCTTATAGGATTATGAAAATAACAAAATCATTAGGAGTAGAGATGTCATATTCAATGATAAGGTCATGTACAAAGATCAGTCGCAGGAAAAGAAACACGAAAAATAAAAACCAGAATACACAGTGCTTGATGAGATCATTGAAAAATAAATTCCAAAGGTACAAGAAAATCAAAATGTACAAAAATAGGATCAATAGGTACCTCAAACTCCTCCAAGTGTTGTTAGAATATCTACCAGGTTAAGTATACCCCCTAAACGATAATCTCCTTCATTGTATTATTTTTGTTGACTGATTCTGGTGAATCAGAATGTTATCAAGAGGCAATGCAGGTAGACACCAAAAGATGTGGGAGCAAGGTATGAAAGAGGAAATGGATTCCTTGGTAAATAAACAGACTTGAGACTTAGTTCAGTTTCTTGCAAGAAAAATAGCGTTGCAGAATAAATGGGTTTACAAGTTGAAGGAAGAAGATGGAGGAAAAAAGCGGCACAAGGCTAGACTTTTTGTAAAGGGGTTTGCACAAAAGAAAGGTATAGATTTTGATGAAATATTTTCTCCTATTGTTAAAATGACTTCAATTAGGACTATTTTAAGTCTTGTGGCAGTAGAAGATTTGCATCTTGAATAGTTAGATGTTAAAACATCTTTTATCCATGGGGATTTTGAGGAAGAGATTTATATGCAGAAGCCACAAGGGTATGAGGTCAAAGGAAAGGAGAATTTGGTATGCAGGTTGAAGAAGAGCTTGTATGGCCTAAAGTAAGCTCCAAGGCAGTGGTATTTGAAGTTTGACAGGGTTATGACAGAACAAGGTTATATTAGATGTCATTTTGATCACTGTGTTTATTTTAAAAGGCTAGAAAATGGAAGCTATATTATCTTGCTATTGTATGTATATGACATACTTGTTGCAGGGTCTAATATGCATGATATAAATGTGCTCAAGAAGAAATTATCTAATTCATTTGCAATGAAGGATTTGGGTGCTGCAAAGAAAATCCTTGGTATGAGAATAACAAGAGAAAGGAAAAATCGCAAATTGACATTGTCTCAGGGTGAGTACATAGAGAAGGTGTTGGAGAGGTTTAGAATGCAGGATGAAAAACCAGTTTGTACACCTTTGGAAACTCATTTCAAATTAACTAAGGAAATGTGTCCCAAGACACAGGAGGAGGTAGAATACATGTCCAGGGTCCTTTATTCATCAACAATTGGCAACTTAATGTATGTGATAGTTTGAACAAGACCGGATTTTGCACATGCAGTGGGAGTTGTGAGCAGGTATATGAACAATCCAGGTAAAGAACATTGTGAGGCAATAAAGTGGATTTTCAGGTATTTGAGAGGTACTTCTACTCATGCATTATGTTTTGGAGGTTCAGACACTATTCTACAGGGATATGTTGATTCAGATATGGAAGGTGATAAAGATAGTAGGAGGAGCACCACATGGTATGTTTTTACTATAGGTGGAACAACATTTAGTTGGATTTTGAAACTGCAAAAGGTTGTTGCAATTTCAACAACAGAGGCAGAGTATGTTGCTTCTATAGAGGCTAGTGAAGAGATTATTTGGTTATAGAGGTTTATGGAGGAATTGAGAAAGAAGCAGGAGAATAGCAGGTTTTACTGTGACAGTGAGAGTGCCATTAATATTGCAAAGAACTCAACCTTCTATTTGAACACTAAGCATATACAACTCAAGTACCATTTCGTATGATCCCTCTTGGAATATGGACATTTGAAGTTGGAAAAGATACACACTAGCCATAATCCTGCAGACATGTTAACAAAGGGAGTAACTAGGGATAAACTAAGTTCTTTCTAATTTTCAGTTGGTCTTCAAGCATGAATATGAAGATGATAAATTTTCTAGGTCCAAGAAGGATCATAGTTCAACATATACAACAACGATGGAGTTTTTGAGATTAGTCTCCAAGTGGGAGATTGTTGCTTGTGGAGCCTGATTATCTTCCTAATTCAAAGGTCTTTGTTTTCATCCATGTTTATACCCCATGAAGACTTTACACCACAGAAGAATGTACACTTCTCCACGTGGGGGAGTGCAGGGGGGGTTACCCCCCCTGCGGGGTCCGAGGGCAAGCTGAGGTTCGGGGGCGATGCCCCCAAAGGAAAAATTGCCTTGTAAATGTATATTGTAATTTCATTGTAAATTTGGACCATTTATTATTAGGTCGCAGATCCGACGGTAGAAGTTATGTTAGGGTTTTTTTCCCTAGAAGGCAACCCTCTTTTATGAGGGAAATGTATTGCGGCTAATGATTTTTGCGAATATTGTATTATGAGAGATGAGACTATGAGATAAAGAAGAGGAATTTACAATGGGTGTATTATAGGTTGTATACCTTCATTTGCTGGATAATAATAAAGGAAGGACCTGGCAATTTCTCTAGTGGAAGTAGCCCACACTAGGTGAGCCACGTATATCTGTGTCTCTATTGTATTGTGTATCTTCTGTGTTTTATTTCCACATTTGTTTTATTTTATTGCTCCATGATCCTGTTTTTCTAACAATAAGAAAGTAACCCAATTGTATATTTGAGGGGCGTAAAGGAAAACACATATTCATATGTTTAGTTAAAACAATAACTTCAGGGGAAGAGTTGTTGGTCAATTTTGATTTGAATCGAATCGATAGAGGTGTTGCTAATATGGGGGTAATTATATTCTACCACTATACCCAACCTGTAATTAATGCTTTTGTTTTTGTATCTTTAACATAAATTTTAATAGATCATGCTTCTTATATGTTTTTCTAACATTCTAATATGTCATGTTTCTTATATTGTTGCAGGGTGATCGTGGGAAGGCATCAACTAGCTTGCAACAGGTATAACAATGATTTTCATATCAATTCTTGCTAACAATAATTTAATCAACATGTTTATTTTTTGATGTAGGAGAGCACACCACCAGAGCATGATGATGTGGGTGATGAAATATTTGATTCCATCAACCCAATGGAAAAAAATTGAAATGCCTTGAAAGAGGAAAATATGGAACTCATTGAATTGGCTAGGTGTAAGCCAACTACAGAGGAGACCAAAGAGAGGATGCAAATTTTAATGCAGGATATAGAACAATATGGGGTAAGCACAATTTTAATTTTTTTTAATTTTTTTTAATTTTTAATTTAATTTAATTTTATTTCTGACATATATTAATTTATGAAATTTTGTTTGATACCTTATATGAGCAATACTCAAATGTTTTCTTTCTATAGGCATTTTTGGATTCGACGGGACAACCTAGTCATGGGGACGTTGCTGGTAACAATGATGCACCAACCCCACAATGTCCTAGCACAAGCCACATACTTGGGAGGATATTTTCCTCTATGTTTGTGGCTCAAAGGACTGAAACTCCTTGGGCCCATGAGACGCCCCCACCACACACGTTAAACCATGCATGTGATGGTCTACAGGGAGAATCTCATGAGGATGATTCTCTAAAGCATTGTTATCCTGGAGCATCTCATGTTCAAAGCTCAAGAAAATTTTCCATCAGATTTTTGGTGGATGATAACTTGGTTCCCTTGAAGATACAACAAATCCCATGTATTTATGAATATCTTAAATAATTCCTACAATTTGATTGAAACCTACATCTTTCAAATTATTTTAATCAAATTATCATATCGTTTTATAGGAAATAAAATTTTTATAGGACCTTACATGACAAGGATTTAGATATTTTTGGGCCCACCATTCGCACATGATGGAATTCCCAAAATAAATATTTGAAAAACAATTTTATGAACCATATGGAAAACCTGTTTGGTGATATGATCAAGAAGTATGAAATCACCTTGAGGGATGGTACACATTTGAAATATGTGAGAGATCAATATAGGGTTCAATTGAAAAAGAACCTTAATTATGATCATCCTTTGTCCATTCCCGAGAGGGAATGGAAGAATATACATGATGACGCAAATGAGAGTGCATTGAGACATGAAGGGAAGACACCACCTAACCCTGCAAGGTAATATATGATATTTTGAATTGAATATGCTAATTTTTCTTTAGTTCTATAGAAAAATTGCGATATGTAACATACTTGAAACTTTTCATAGGCTCCCATAAACGTCAAAAGCAATCAAGGAAGGACTAGAAAAACATAGGCATCACAAACTTGGCCAAGGTGGTTACCTGATATTAAAAGCTCGAATTATAAGTACCGAATAATTTAACCATTTCATTCATATCATCATGCAAATTTTATATGATTGTAGCCAATAAGTGAAAATATTGATCTTATGCAATGTAGGGGGATACCTTCAACACTACCGCCACCAAAGAAAACTTGAGGCTAGACTTCAAGTTCATCTTTAAAGAAGTGGTGGAACATCGACGAAGGATGGGGCAGAAAAAATCTGAAACTTCGAACAAGATGGTAAATAAAATGACAAGATTATAGTTGTTGATTACTTGTCAAATATATTGATAATTGATTTAACCCATCAATTAATGTGTCTATTTGTTTTAAGCATGCAAACAATGCTAGTTCATTCAATGGTGGTGGACAATAACCCCATGATTCTAGTTGTGTGCAGACCCATCATGGTATGTGTGTCTTTAAAATCAAATGTATAATATGATGATTATTAGTATTTACTTGTAGATGGTATACTTATAACTTTTCTTGTTTCAATGGAAGAGCATGTAGATGAGGGTGCTCGGAGAGGAGAGGAACCAACGATAATCCAACCAATGGTGTCGACTACTCCTCTAGGTAAAAAACATAGTAATGTTATTTGTACTAATGAAACACTAATATGAATAATAACTAACCATGTCCTTTTAACACTTTTTGTTATTGTAGTGGATGCCCCTATAGTGCATCAACATGCACGTCATGACTACTGAAGTAGTACAATGTTTGATATGATGCATCATCATCCAACATTAGAAGAGGGCCCAATTGCTGAAGGGGATCAAGATGATGTAATGATGATTTACTCGTGAATTATATAAAAAATAAGAAACAAAAGAAGTGATTGTACATATTCTGAGGACAAAATTTATTAATATAAATATTTGTTGTACAATTTTTGTTTTTCTACCTTCTTAGGCATGAACCTTATATATTTGTATGCATGTACCTTATTTCTTTCATTTACCTTTAATTATTGTTTTGTTACTCGTTATGCATGATTGAGTATGGGGAATTGAGAGTGATGTCGAGGGAGGGGCCAAACGAGCTTCCACCTTCACGTGGTTGGCCTCGTTTAGTAGAGAATAAATTATTCCCAAAACCAAAAGGAGCTCATTCATGAGGTATTCCCCTTTAGAATTTCTAGAGTGTCATACATGTTTAGTTATTATTCAATCATATAATATTTTATTCTCTTTGAAAAATGCAACCTCATACATGTTTAGTTATTATCCAACCATATAACCTTTTATTGTCTTTGACAAATGCAGGTTTGAAGGGAGGTCACCTCCATGATCCACAACGCATTTCCAACAAGGTATAAATCATTTGCTTTTCTTGCCTCGTGAAATTTTATTTTATTGCCTTGTATACTTAAATTAAAAATCCAAGGACCGATAATGGTGGAAACAACTATTATTCATTTAATAATATTGTTTTTAGAGATTATTGACTGTAAGTTGATGTGGCATATTATGCTCTCCCTTAACATTTTTTTTTCCAATGTTCATTGTTCAGAAACACATATTCAGAGGACTTGGCAATTTAAAATGTTGGCTAGATTTAGTGGTTGATTCAATGAACATTGACATCAATATTGATAAATCATATGGTGTGAAAAAAATGAGTTGCATACCTGTACATATGCAAGATTTTGTGCGATACTTATTTCTATGATTTTGGCACTTGTACCTCACCATATGCTATATATCTTAGACCATGATGTATTATGCCCTTCAAGTAACAAAGCACATGCGATGTAGTGACCAAATGAATTTACGTTGGCTCAACCATATACTGGCTCATAGTATTCACTTAAAAACATTAATCAATTTTTCTACTAACCAAATATATCAAAGACTCAATCAATTGTCTATACACCAAAGGATTAAAATCCAAGTTAACATGCAACTTTAGATTTGGTACCATAGGAGTAGCTAAGGGCTTACAATCCATCATCTAAAATCCCTTCAAAATATGAACTGCATACTTATCCTATCTGATGAACAACTCATATGGACTATGTGACACCTCTAGACCCAAGAAATAATGCACAAGTCTAATGTCCTTCATGTCAAATTCTCATGCCAAATCTGCCTTGAACCTTGCAATGAGCTTCTCTAAACTCCCTATAAGTATCAAGTGATCTAAATACATTAGGTCATCTTCCTTGAAATATTCCTAATTTAATCACTACTAAAAACTATCACGTGAGAAAGGTCATGAGAGAAGTGCCTTTGATGATACAAACATAAAATTGTCTTGGATTAAGTTTTTGGGATGTTGGAGTAGGAGGTATCCTATATGGTGGATCTATCATTAATTCCAATTCCTTTCCTAGCATTTTTGGGTTTTGCAGCTACAAAAACATTGATTTTGATTTGTGTGTAGATATCTTGATGCTGCAACACACGATCAATACTGACGCAAAAATCCAGTTGCTGCAACACATCACGATGTCGCAACACCTTTGACGGGTTTTCTAATTATCTTTTGGTTAACTAGAAAGATAACCAAAACACTTATCACTTTAATTTGTCAACCCAAGGATTCATATAGTTACTTGCGAATTGTCATGCACTATATATTCCAGGGAAAATTATTCACTTTTCTCTCCTAATGATGCAGTTGCAACAAAGATTTATGACCACACAAACCAAATTGTAAGACACTTTTGACAAAGTCACCAACTTCTAACAATATTAGAAAAGAAATCAACATTCTAGGCTATGTAAAATGAAAGCAATCTTAATCTGGTTCAATCAACCTGGAAGCATGTCGTGTTTCAACCCTAGTTGAATGTAATTGAAATTTGTAACAAACAAATTCAGTCAGAATTGAAGCACACCGTTTTGTGACCCCGATTTGAATATGATAGGAATTGAATTTTAATCCAAGTATAGAAAGAAAACACACCTCAGCTGAGATCCAAACCTAGATGGTGACTATGTCAATGAGTGTCCTCTTGCTTTAATCATCTAATCATTTAATGAAAGAATTCTACATATGATTATGATTAAGCTCGAACCATTCAAAATATTAAATAACTAAACAAAACAACTAATTAGGACATAGAGTATGAAACTTCTAAGAACATAGTAATACATTATAGTGTTATAGCAGAACATAAACATATACACAATAATTTTGAAAGAGTAATCAATCTGCATAAATAAAACCTATACTTACAGTACAACAATACTTGACTAACGAGGGGGGCCTACCTCCTTAGGAGAGGTATTGAATAAAACCTTCAATCACACATTAAGCTTCAGATGATCATTTACATGAAAAATAGAGTATGGGAATCAAAATAACAACTTTATTACTTCTGATAAATAGAGTCCAAGATTACAATATCTAATGCCCTTTTTTCAGATCAAGTTGGGCCTTTATACATTTTACATCATGCTTTCTTTAGCAATAAAACATTGAGGAAAACTATGAGGATCTGGGATCCTTAGACTATTATCTAATTCATTTAAAAACTTGACTAAGATAGACACAATGGTGTCCTTTGTGACCCAACATCTTCCTTAACTAGATGAATCTTGTTGGAGTGGTTGCCCATACCTTGGACCGACAATTTCCATTAGCTTTCTTGTCATTTCCTCTATTTTGTGCTTG
The DNA here is from genome assembly GCA_000966675.3 of Picea glauca. NCBI lineage: Eukaryota > Viridiplantae > Streptophyta > Pinopsida > Pinales > Pinaceae > Picea > Picea glauca. The sequence continues at coordinate 117,909 of JZKD02S1674052.1, read as the reverse complement.
ATTCTGTTTCTCAAGATGATGGGTTCGTGATGACTTTCTTTAATATGGTTGTCACGACTAGCAAGCTTCATACAAAATCATTGGTGTCATGTTGCAACAACGACAATTAAAGATCATCATTGTCGTGTTGTAGTAGGAGTCATGCTATAGAAGCAACACTGGAATTGAGTTGCATAAATGTCACGTCATGTTGCAACAACTAGGGATTGTGTTGCAGCCATGGAAGATTGTGTTGCAACAACTGAGAATTGTGTTGCAACAATGAAAGATTGTGTTGCAACAACTAGGAACTGTGTTGCAACAACATAAGATCGTGTTGTAGAAACTAGGAAATGTGTTGCAACAACTTCATATTATGCTTGTGGCATACCTTCTGTAATAGCATCTCAACACATTCATTAGTAAGCATAAAAAGGTTAACTTTACCCCTATTTACACTAGCAAAATCATCTAAGTTGACATGAGTTGTTGTGAACAATCTTGGCGCAACAATATGTCATTATACTCAATATCTAGCTGGGATAATGGAAAAAGGTAGTGCACCAAATTAATATAAGGGTGTGAAAAAGGTGGTATTTCAAATGCCCGTCAACTCCCCCCAACCAAAAGAATTTCATTTCCTCATGCAACTACTCTGATCAGTCTAAATTTGAAAGCGAAGTGACATAATGAAGACTAATCATGTTGAAATCTTTATGTCTACCCTCACATGCATCGCAATATCCTCCATTCCTTTGAATGTCATGCCAATAGTGTTCCTCCTCCATTTGTCCCAACTTATAGTCTTGATGATACTCAGAGGAAGGAAACCAAATCATTGGGTATCATAATCTCAACCCTATCCAACAATTTCCCTATGCCTTCATGCACTAGACATATCTGCATACTTGTTTCAAAGCCATTGCAAAATTATGGAAATTGAAGGCATCCTCTTTCCTTATCTCTATTGTTTCTTATTCCCATCTTTTATTTCTTACATGTAGAGCATCTCACATAAAAAATTCAATGTGTTCTACTCGTTCACATATGTCTTTTTCTTTGTTATTGGCCATGAAGGATACATGATCCTGAGAGTTAACCCAGACATAATGTGAGATGAGAACAATCTTGGGCTTATGGAACTCTCCTCTTACCCATAAGTTGCAACCTTGATTCTTCTGAGCAACGAACATATCACTCTTCCACTCAGCCTTGTTGCTAATAAATGATGTGAATTCCCATAACTGGATGTCTTCAACAAAAGGAGTTGGATTTGATTTTGGATCAAAATCCAGGAGGATGTTATGCTAGTAAAGTTTACACAACAAGTTTTTTTATTCTTTGTTGTTCTCATAATTTATCTACAAGAAGGTCTTTGTAGAGGTCACCTTATAGGGTTTGCATGCTGCCATTTCTCTAAACTGGAACAAAAAGTATCTCTTATTCATGAATACTAAATAAAATGGAGATGGTTCTCTGTAAGTGAGGATGAATCCCAAGAGGGAGCTCATCTTCCCTTTCTCTTCCTCTAGGAGTCTCACTTGGGATTATAGCTCAGAGGCCTTCTTGGTATCTTTCTTCCACTCTTCCCATTTACATCGATGAATTCCCAATTTCTCGACCCATCTCTGCATAAGGTTGTAAATGACCTCTCCACATTCTTCCAGGGGGACTATTCCTTTTTCATAAGTATCGACACTTTTCCATTTATCCAATTGGGCTCTTATCCAGAAGTCACACTCAATGTATGTTTGGACTCCAACATCTTCCATAGGGATTTCTGTCTAGGTTTCTTCATTAACCAACTTAGGAGGAATTACCTCTTCTATCTAATCTCCATGGTCCTCAATCAAAGATACCTTGGTGTGATTTTCAACATTCACTTGATCAGGAGGCAAGACCTCTTCTGTTTGGTTTTATCGGTCCTTTGTCAGGGTTCATTTAGTCTGAGTCCCAACATCCACTCATTCCAACAACACCACTGTTCTCCCAATATCCCCCGTTTCTCTGACCGATGCACTAAATTATTCTCCAATATTCTCATAGACCTGGTGGTTGAGTCTATCCACTTGAGAAAGAAAATCGAGGCTTGACTGGTCCTTTTGTAGTTCAACCCTCAATGTTCTCACTTCCTTTTTCAATCTTTCATCAATTTTCCTTAAAGATAGAATATGTGTAAGGATAGAATATGATGACCTAAAGATGTTACCTAGAATATGTTGTTTCCTTTTATGCTTGAGAGTCCTTTTAGGTGTTGCAATAGGCCCTTCTTTTACATTCTTCATTGGCCCTTGTGTTGCAATCAAATTCTTGTCCTCTCCTCGTGTTGTAGAAGAATCCTCGTTCTAGCCTTGTGTTGTGACAAAGTCTGTGTTTTCTCATGCTAGTTCTTATGTTTCAGCAGGAGCTTTGTCCTCATGAGGTTATTCTTCATTTAGTGCTATTCCCCTTACAGGTTCTTGTGTTTCAATAGGGGGCTCTTCCCCTGCTAGTTCTTGTGTGCTAGTAGGTGCTTCTTTCTCTTTGTCTCTTGTGGATCCTACTTCTTCTATTGGTTCTTGTGTGTCAACAGGGATGTCTATTTCCTTCATCAGTTCTTATTCTATTTCTAGTTCTTATGTATCAACATGGATATTCATTTTAGATGATGAGAATATCCTCCTTTTCCTTGGAATGTGGACCTTAGGTATTGTTTCAGATCTTCTCTTCCATGTGGGTTGGAATTTCCTATTGGGGAGTGTGCTACCCGCGATCCCAATTTTGTGGTCATACGAGGATTCATGGTGCTTTTCCTTCCCCTCTGAAGGTTGTCCTAGCCTTGTTCTCTGTGTCTTAACTTCTCTCATTTCTTCCTTTGATGTTGCAGGTTTCTCTGTAATTGGAGGAGGGAGACCCACAAAATATTCTCATGCATGGTTTTCTCGCTCCAATGTGTGTTTTGCGAGGAGCTTAATGAGCCTGTGATGAGAGAGGAAATCATGTGGCGGATTAGCCCACTGTACATGGTGAGCCATCTGTTGTAAAACTTTTGAAAGGAAAAAAATAATGTTAAATAACCTTTGGCAGTGCAAGTGGTTCAATAGCTTCAAGTGATACCAGAAGATGATTCCATAGTGTTGATCACATGCAATATTTTTTTGGATATGGTATGCAACCTTTGCTCAAATCGGGGTTAGGGAGTTTCAGGTAAACCCATTCCCTTTCTTTGTCAATTATTCTCCATCCTATATAAATTCTTCCTTCGTGGCGGGCAATGCTAATTTTGGGGAAAACCATCGTTCTTCGTCCTATGGAAACCCTGTTACTGTTGTGATTTCCCCTTCATCCACCGTAATTGGTAACCCTCGAACCTGAGCCATATCAACCAACAGACTAAGTGTGAATTCTAAAGCAACGTATTCATCGAATCCCTGTATTCTTTCGATGTATAATGTCCATATTGCGACTTGGAAAATCCTCTATACTTTGTCATCAGGTTGGAGCAATCCCACGTCTGACTCATGGCGAATGATAAAGCCACCCATGGTTTTTTGGTAGAATTCTTCTATCAAAGTTCGTGACTTCCAATAGTAGGTTGTAGATTTCTTGTAGCGTTCTGGTGGGGGAAATAACAAAAGGTACGACTTCACCACCTTTTGGAAATGACAAGTTGGCGAAGGTGACAAAAGTTCAAGGTGGAATTATTACAAATTGTCATTAAGTGGGCTTGGCAGTAGTGAGGTGGAGGGGTTGTAGGATTTCTTATCATGGGATTGGTGGTCGGACAAGTCAATCTCACGCATTTTAAATGTCATTAGTGTGCAATGATGGTAATTCATGGGAAATTATTTATGGTGCTTGGATGGGTGGTTATATTGACCAACTCAACTCAATGTCAATTAAATGATGTGTAATGTGTAATACATGGGCACACACCTTTTCATTGCTTATCTCATGTACTGTATATATCGTTCACGTGGGTTGGTATGCTTTCACGAGGTGGCTTCTTGCGTTGGAAACTCATGTTGTGTCCTTGGTGGCCACACTAATGATCAATCGTCTTGGTGTTGTGTTCTTCGTATAGAGTACCACCATGTCACCAAGTGTCACTACGTAGGGAGATGTTGCAACATCATAAGCATCCAAGGTGTTGCAGTAGCTAGTCCCTTTCTTAAATATTCTCTGGGTTTTGCAGCATCACGATGTGTTGCAACAACTGGATTTCTGTCTTAGTATTGATTATGTGTTGTAGCATCGGGATGTCTACTTGAAATGAGTTTACCTTCATCGATAATTTTCCACCTTCGATAGAGTATCTCCACGTCGCCAAGTGCCACTATGTAGGGAGGTGTTGTAGAATTGTAAGCATTTAGGGTGTTGCAATAGCTAGTCCCTTTCTTAAATATTCTTTGGGTGTTGTAACATCACGATGTATTGCAACAACTGGATTTCAACACCAGTATTGATCGTGTGTTGCAACATCGAGATGTCTACCTGAAATGCATTTACCTTCATCGATAAATTGTCTACCTAAAATGCATTTACCTTCATTGATAAATTGTGTACCTTAGTGTATTAGATTCAATTGTTCTCTAAAATAACAACATGCAATGACTTCTCCTTAAAAGTTACAAAATGAAATAGTAGTTTTTCTATGTTCTTACAAGTTCGAAAGTTTCTCTTCTTTCTATATATTATATATTATATATAATATATATAACCACAATAAAGATTAACCGACAACCTATTTAACTTCATACCACCTGTGCATGAGAGACCATTTGAAGTTGAGAGTACCGAGGGAAATTCAACCATATGATGCTAAGAGTATTATTTTTTTTTTAAATTAATGAAAATCTCGTCAGAACTTCGATGAACTTATAGGAGTTCGTCGATAGTATGACTAGGTGTTCGTCGATAGTACGACTAGGTGTTCGTCGATAGTACGACTAGGAATTCGTTGATAGTAGGAATAGCCATTCATTGGAAATACAACAAGTACGTTGGTACCTTGTCGCTCTTGCGATGACATTGGGTGAAAGTATGTCGGTTGTTCGTTTAGCATACGATGAGCCTACAACAAATATACAATGAAGCATAGTCTATCTTACAACATAAGTACAATGACAATGACTTTGAATTGTGGTTGATTGTGCTCTAGTTTCATCGTATACTAGGCGTTCTTCCAATGAGTTGGCGATGAAGCATAGTCAATTGTACGATGAAACTACGACGACAATGAATTTGGACAGTGGTCGATTGTGATCCAAATGCGTCATACATTAGTCATTCTTTCGATGAACTGGTGACGAAGAACAATCGATTGTACGACAGACTTAGGATGGCAATAACTTTGGATAGTGTTCAATTGTGCTCAAAGTTTGTCACAAGTGGGTCGTTATTTCGATAAAATGGAGATAGAGATTGGTCGCATGTACGATAAACCTACAAAGAAAATGGCTATGGAAATTGGTCGATTGTGGTCCACATTCGTCATAGGTTGGTTGCTCTTACGATGAACTTATGATGGGAATGAACTAGATTTGCAATGAAAGGAAGGTGTTTGTAGAACAAAAGTTTTTGTCTATCGTGTGACGAAAAAACATTCTGTCGAATGTACGACGAAACCATATTTCATCATAAGTAAGAGGTATGTGACATGATGAAAAATGGGTTGTAGAATTCTTCATACTTGTGATGTTTTGTGACAAACCATCGTCGGTGAATTGTCGGAAAATGGGCCCAATGTACTAATGCATATTGGATGATATGTCATGAAAATGGTTTTGGAAACACTGCCTCTCAAGAAAGGCCAATGACCCATAACCCTTGCTAACTCGTGGCTGAAGTGCATGGTACAAACTAAAGTGAGGTCCTATGAACAATACCCCCAAATAATTATAAGAGATGGTGACCTCAATCTCCTCTCCTTTGAAAAAGAAAAGGTGATCAAATATGATCTTCTTCGACCTGTTAAAGATCATGACCTTGTTTTTACCCAGGGTGACTATCAACTGATGAAGGTCACAAAAGAGGGCCAAGGCATCTAGTTGCCTCTACAATCCTTTTAGATATGAAGCTAGAAGGATCACATCATCTACAAACAATAGGATATAAATCGGGACCTAGTGGATCAGGAAACCATCTCCATCTTGGATGTGCTCATGCAAGAAAGACTCCAACTCATTGATGTAGATTCCAAAAAATGTGGGGGATAGGGGGAAAACTTGTTTGATCCCAATGGTGCTCTTGATAAAATATGATATCTTATGTGTTGTGCGTATACGACCAAGAACCAACTCGTATAAGTGCATGATGGATAAAAATAAGGTATTTGAGATGCCAATGTCTTTGAGTCTCTGGAACAAATCCTCCTTGGGGACGAAATCAAAATATTTTTGAAAATGCCTCCTCAATGATGGCCCTCAGTGTGAGGATGTGATTGATGATTTGGTGCTCAGGTCGAAATACATCCTACCCTCTATCTCTAAGTTTCCTCCTCTCAATCTCTCCAAACAAATTTAAATGGAGGCATGTAGCATAGAGTTTGGAAAATGTGTGGCCAACCATGATCATCCTATAGTTGTTGGGATCCATACTAGTGCTTGATTTGTGGATTAGGTGAATAATATGATGTGACCAAGATTGTGGAAAACCCATACAGACCACATGGTTGAATAAGCCGACTAGATGGTTGTCCATAACACGAATACCTTGAATGAAGAGTTCTTCGTAGAACCCTTCCTCATCTGCTGCTTTGATAATGTTTATCATACAAACTACTTCTCAAATGTCTTAGTATGTGAATAAGTGGAAAGAAGGGGGGGGAGAGGTGACTTGGATTATGGGCTTCTCAAGAACATTGTAAAGGGAGGAGGTATGGATGAACATGGATTTAGGATCAGGAGGAAGAGGAAAGTGGTGAGTAAAGAAGGTGTGCCAAATTTTTTAGGGGAACAGATAAGGGAAGCACACAAATCATGTCTCCATTGGGAAATGAAGAGACACTTCTTATGGCGAAGAAGGAAGAGGTAGTAAGATTTAAGATGGGTGTAGGAGGGGTGACTGTGAGTGGAGGTATGCTTAAGTTGACTATGGAGGTTTTTACATTCATTGTCATACCACTTGTTCATGAGGTAGGATCTAGTTTTAAAGGAAGGTGAGGTGGATCTGGTGTAGTGCATGTAAGTTTGAAGGGAATCTCTCGAAATAGTGGATGAAAGACAAGTATATTTGGCATCGATAGAGGCAAGGCACGAGAACTGAGACTCAAATGGGAGAATTTGGTGGATATGAGAAGTAAATATGTTAGGGTCATCCCATCAAAGGAAAAGGTAGTCCTAGGTGGAATAGGAGGGTGGGTGTTATCCTGAAGAAAGAAAGATAGAAGAGTGCGGTCAACTATGGTGATGGGATTCATTGAAAAATGGTGGACAAAGGGGATAAGAGCCTGACTAGACAAGACATAATCTACTACACTTCCATGTCCACCATGAGGTTGGTAAGTGAAGACGTGATACTCTAGAAAGAAAGAAAGGCCATTTGGGATCAATAAATCATGGGATTCACCAAGTTGCAAGAGGTTCCTTCCATACCCTATGAGAGGCCTAGAGACATCATTAGATAATGGCTAAAGTCCTACTAAATATGAGTCTATTTCCTGAATGAAAAACATGTCCTCTGAGTGATCATGTAGGGGAATATGAAGAACTTTGGTATGGGCATTTAAGTCACCTAGTAGGATGACATCCCCCATTGTTGAGTACTGAACGATGCCAATGTATAGGTCCAAGTAAGGGTCTTTGTCTTAATCATTTTGAATAGATAACTAAGCCGAAATAGGGTGGAAGTAACAAACTACCACATAGATGTATTTAGGGAGGGAGGTAAAACAATTGAGTGGAATCCAAATGAACTGAGAAAACTATGAAGCCATTAGAGAAATCCTATTCCCGAGGGAGTCCCTAGTCAGACATGCTACTCCGCTTGAACTTATGAAACCACCTGAAAGTCTGGTCTCCTATCGACAAGCCAAAAACCAGTGATATCCTACGATATCCTGCTTTATAGTGTGGGTTTTTTCTCCTAAAAGTGTTTTCCCCAATAAATTGTTGTGTAATGGTTTTCTATTTCTTTCATTTCTTTTTCTTATCATATGCAACTATTTGTTAACATTTTTTGCACATTCTTCTCTCATTTGTTAGTGTAGAAAGTGTATTATGCACTTCTGCTTCCTTTCATTTGGTATCAGAGCCTGATCACCTTGGATCCAAGGTATTAGGGACAATGCATTTTTATATAATCTTGGTTTGAGTGAGAGCTTACACAAAAGGAAATATTGTTGCAGGGAAATGATGAGCACGTCTAGATTATAAATGGAGAAGTTTAATGGCACTAACTTTGAGTTGTGGAATCTCAAGATGGAGGATCTTCTTGTAGATCAAGATTTATGGGTAGTAGAAAGGTTGTTGGGAGTAGGGAGCACAATTTTCAAAAACAATTGGGAGAAAGAGCTTTTTAGGACCATTTTTTTTTATATAATACATATTTTAATATATTTTGTTGCACACACACACACATAACATGTAGAATGTCGAATCAATTGCAAAAAACATGAAAACATAAATTTAATATCATTTTATTACTAGATTAGTGATGATCATTAAAGCATCAACCAATTAGTACACATATAACATCAATCATAAAAAGTTGTGATCAACATATTGTAAAGACAACATCAACCACAAAATGAAATAGACTATAGAGCATCATATTCATTACCAAAGAGTTGTAAGATCCAATGAATAGTTCAAACTTCAAAGGTAAATTATCATATAATGTTCATTGTTTACAAAATAAACCATAATAAAGATAAAGTACCAAGTTCTAGAGACTACTTCTAAACATTAAAAAAAAAGAAGATCTAGTATATAGTAGTAAGTACTATGCACTAAATTTTCCTCTTGCCGCAAGAAACTTGTAGTTTCTTTTCCCATAATCTTTCAAGTACATGATTAGGAGTAAGTGGAACTAGAAGTGTTCGTGGAACACAACCAATACTTGAATGGCCCCCACGTGACAGTGTTTGTTGTGAAGATAAATGCAAAATTGATGCATCTAGAAACCTACTAGTGGATGGGGATGGCATGTCTTCTCTAGGAATATGACCACCATCGTGACCATCCAAAATTTCATCTTCCAAGTGCTCTAAAACCATGGCTCCATCCTCCAAATTAGTCTCTTTTGGATTGTTGTCCCAAGTCACATCTCTTTTATAATTATCATTCTCCACTACATCACAATAATGGGACAATAAATTCAAGTTGTAATGCACATAAACCAAGCTTTTTTCCTTGTCCGCATTCAAGTTGTTTCTCTTTACACTGTGGATGAAGCTATAGGTGCTCCAACACCTCTTTGTAAAATATGTGTTAACCACTTGAGAAATCACCTTTACCACCAATTTATGTAGATATGTGGTAGAGGAGTTATACATGTTCCACCATTCGATAGAACTCAACCTATCTCAATAGTTGGTTGCATGCAAGTTACCAAAGACTACATGCTAACTAATGTACTTGCTCAATTCATTTCGTACTTGATCACACTCATCTTCCTCAGGTACCAACTTGTCTAATGCAAGTATATGCCCATTTTGCACCTCTAGATCTATGTGTGGTTTTCTCCTAACCCCACCCCCAGGTGCTAGTTGGGCCACCAAGATGGAGAATAATATTTTGGGGTAAGGACATATGCTAGGGCATGGAGTGGAACATTCCTTTAAACCACATGTTTATGGTTACGATCATACAAGATCACATCCCCCAACTCAATTATGTTTTTGATTTGGCCTAACATGATATCCACCTTCTCATACACCTCCCCAATCACTGGTTGATCTGTATTTGCAAAACGATCATATTGTAAATGGGTTTGGTGAATTGTAGAATATACCAAACCTGTTGCCAAAAATAACCATCAAGAACTGTGTCCTCCACCTCTTGAAATTTGATTTTTTAAGATCCATATGTATCCATATCTTCCATATCTTTCCATGAATCACTTGATACCATACTAGCCAATGCCTCTCTTACCTTCAAAAGGTGTCTGAATGTGAGATAATAACCAACAATTATATAGTCTTTGCAATCTTTAGTAACTCCAACTAAGAGTGATTGTAGAAAATTAAGTGGGCCATGGTATTATTGATAATAAATCTTATCACCTTTTCCCCTCTCCCGTACAAAGCATCGATCCATCTATATAATCATGGTCCTTCATTTTAATGATACCATGCATCAAAAAGTTCATTGTGTGAACCAAACACCCTGATCAAAATATATTGGGGAACCTATCCTCAATGATTGTTCCTTTTGCCTTACAATTAACAACATTATCAGTGATGACTTGAATGATATTGTAGGGTCCAATATCTTGAATGGTTTTAATCAAGGTTTCTGCAATATTAATGTCGGTCTTGTAGCAATCTGAGTAGTCACGAGCTGAAAGTATGCACCACTAGAAGACACACCAAGAATATTTATCAATGGCCCACATTTAACATTTGTCCAACCACCAGAGACAATTGAAACCCTGTGATGGTTCCAAGAATTTGTAATTTTTCCTAGAGAACCATGGATTTTGGCTCTTTCCCTGTCAAGTCCTAAGGTTCTAGCTTTGTCACACCCGGGGCTCTTGTATCCTTTAGGTGAACCATTGATGGATTGTACCATTTCATTCCATTAGGGTGAGCGAAGAACATTGAATGGTATACCACATGCATAGAGAAACCTGATTTTTTTTGCATTCACATCATGTATACAACCTTGGTCAAGGAAATATGATAATGTTCTATACCCTGAAGACGAAGGCGAGAATCCACTAGCATGGGAGGATGTGGATCAACCAATGAACATTATTTGTGAACTCTCATGTTCAACCCTTGGTATTTTGGATTTTTTTTGTGCTTCCTCCTCTTCCCTTTGGTATTTGATTATGTCTTTGGGTGCCACTTGCACACAGGTTTTGACTCCTACAATCTTACCTTCATCCAAGTGCATAAGACCACATAGATGATTTCTCGCACATGTATAGGAACCTGTGTAATTTTTGTACAATAGTGGCATGTAAATTTCGTGGTTCCACTCACTTTCCCTCCCCCAAGCCTTGTCACATACTTGCACAAGGGTGTTATGATCTCTTTGGGTTTTTGTGGATCATGATCATCACTATCATTTTCATTTTCATCACCCCCTTCCATTTCTTCCTCCTCTCCATGGTATGTGTTTTCCACTTATATTTCCTCCTCACTATCACGATTTTTTCAACATCCTCTGACTCCCAACACCACCATCATAATAAAAAATGAAACCAAAATGCCATACCATGTTGACATGCCCATCATGCATGTTGAACCTTGGTAATAACTTGCTACCTGCAATAGAATGATGGAGGAGAATGGGAAATAGTAGGAGAATAAAAAATTCAAATATTCAACATACCATAATATACTAGTTTACAACACATGGAATTTTTTTTAAACAAATAGAAGAATAAAAAAAAAAAAACAAGAATGGGCTTAAGAGACTACCTCTTTAACTCTCCTATGGTGGTTGAATATGACTATGGAATCCTTCATTATCCCTTCCAATCTCTCCATTATCCATATGGAAACCTTCAATATTCCTTCCAAGCTCTCCAATCTCCCTTAAATCTCCCTATAACAACCTTCAATCTCCCTTCAATCTCCTCAAGAACTAGCAATAAGCCCACTCAAAACCCTCCTAGCAAAAATGAGTGAAGTGTTGGTTACTGAGAGGGGGGGTGAATCAGTAATAGAGAAATTTAATATTTTTTAACCATAAAATGCAAGTGTTATATCAATGTAGCATTATCATCCAATAGTTGCAAAGTAAATAAACAATGAACAAATGAGCAATCATACACATACACAATACACCAATGTTTTTATGTGGAAAACCAAAGCGAGAGAAAAACACATAATATTTTTCTTATATGTCTTTAAGAATTACATTCATTGGAAGTGCCAACTTACTTTGTTTTCTAGCTGCAACTGGAAGGAGGCTCCAACCCCCTAGTTTCTCAAGCTACAACCTGAGGGAAGCTCCAACTCCCCAATTCTATGGCTACAACCAGAAGGAGGCTACAACCCCATATGTTCTCTGGCTACAACCAGAAGGTGGCTACAACCATTTGTCCTTGCCTTTTCCAACCACCCTGACGTAGAAGTAGAATGATGAAACCACTGTCACACTATCACTATGAGATATACCACTGTAGCAACCTGTACCACTGACCTGCAACCAACCAACCTGTAACAACCTGTACCAAACAAACTATAATCAACCTGTACCATAAACAAGTGCATCAACCATGTACCAACCTGTACCAATCATGCATCAAATACACATAAATTGTGACTCATCAATATGTACCAACAACATCAACTATACACCTCATGTATGTGCCAACTCATCAACTACTTGTCTCAACCATGTACCCAACATGTACCTCAACCAAAAGCCCTCATCAATTTCATCATACAAATCTGATTTGTAACTCTGTAATAGACCTGGTGTATATGATCACATACCTGCAAATCTTCCTTAGCTTTAACAACAAGAGACTAGCATTTTCATCAAAATTTACTTTAGTCTCACATGACTAATTTTGGATTAGTCAACAACCCTAACTTGCAATAATCATAATTATGTACCTGTAATGAATAAATATTTGAAAATAGTACACAATGTTCTTTAGTGTCTTTTATGCAATTCCTCCATGTTTCATTACTTGGATCCTCTCAGAAAAGGAGTTAGAGAAAAAATGGCACACCTTATTGAATTCTGGCTTATTCTAGAGAGTGAACTTGTAGAGCGTGCCCCACACAAAATATTTGTTGTATGGATATGAAAATTGTACAAAGAATACTACAAAATGTACTCGAACCAATACATTTGGTCTTACTAAATTTGGATATATTATGAAGAAGTTATGATGTTTTTACCTGAAACACCTGTTTTATACCAGCGTCAGGACTAGCCACAAACCCTATTTTCGACAGAGTGTAACTCCAAAAATACAACGACCCAAAAGATGAATTTTTTATCACAGTTACCTGGATATGTTTCCTCAACGATCTCCCAATTTCACGGTCTGAGTCATTCTAGAAACAAAGTTATTGCGAAAATGGTGAGATGACCTGTAAATTACATACCTTAGAAAACATCATTAAAATAATTTATCCTCCCTTGAATTTCGACCTTATTTACTTCGCCTTCCCTCTAAAATTCGACTTAGATATCCTTTGGTTACCTCAGTCACTTGTAGATATTCAATATGCTCAAGTGTAATTAAAATTAGAGACCCTTTCCTCTTATTTATAATTTCATGTAGCTTCCTCAAGGGGTTACCTTCTAACCATCTTAACCCACTTTCCTTATTTTAGGGCTAACCCACTTCTAGCCACTTGTCCACTTAGTAATTTATCCATTAAATTTATTATTTAAATAATTTATTTTGTATCCACTTTGACTTATAGTACACTCATCACTTCACTTTATTATTTAAATTACCTTCCAGAAGATTATTTAAATTACCTTATAACCATCTTAACTCACTTTCCTTATTTAAATTACAGATTTGTCTACTCAAACTTTGCAAGCTGCTCGAAGGATGGTTCTTTGGTATGTCACAACTACCGCATAGACTTCCCTTGTCTAATATTCATATTACCTGGGAGTCTCTAAGATGGATGGCTCAAAACAATTCATACTCTGATGTGTATTCACCATCATCTTCATTGGCAGATTCACCATTTCTCTGAGCTCTGACTTCTTTCTTTCTGTACGTGGATTCATCTTTAACTACAATGTCTGAAAGTACAATCTCTTGAACATGTTCCTTATTTACCTGTCCTTCTTTTATTTCAATTATTTTCCAAACCTTTGTGTATCTGACATCTTTCTTTTTCTCTGTAGAATTTTCTTCATCTCGTTTTATTGTCAATCTTGTGATCTCTGGGACATGGTCTTTGTTCACTTGTTCTTCATGTTTTCTTATCCATACTTTATTATATCTGATATCAATGTTCTTTTTCATGGAAGTATCAATCATGCTTCTACAATCACTAGCTATGTGTCCATAGTTATGACATTTGTAACATTCAATGTTACGTGGGGCCACATAGACATTTCTTTCTTGAACATTTCTCTTATAATCCCTGCAATATGCAACCTTATGTCCAAAATTAGTACAATAAAAACAATGACCATAAAATAAATTTGCATACCTGGGAGTGAGTGATATTCTTTGTGGTGTAGTCCTTCTAAATTTCTTCCTTGACTGATCATGTTCATGATTTAATCTTCTTTGTGGATTGAACATGGATGGTTTTCTTGAAGATGTATCTTCAATAGTTTTCTTAGATTTTGGTTGACCATGATTCCTTCCTTTGAGTACTTCTGCATAACTCTTTCTATTTTCTTCATTCTTCTTTTCTAGCAACCTAGAGTGCTTCTCTTCATTCTCTATAATTGATGTGGATGTTTCTGTCTCTTCAACATTCTTGTTGAGCTTGACAATTTTACTTCTCAATGTGACAACTTCTTCTTCAAGCTTCTCAACTTCTTCTTCTTTCTTCATTATCTGAGACTTCATGACTTCTTCTGTTCTTTTCGCTTCTTCAAGCTGAATTTTTAATGTGATTATTTCTTCTTCAAGTCCTTTCTCTTCTTGACCAAACTCTACCTCAAGCTGGTTTAGATCGTTAGTTCTTTCCTTAAGATGATCTGTCAATATCTTCTCTCTCATTTCTGTTTCTTCCTTTTGTGCTACTATGTTGGCTTCCAAATACTGCTTTTGATATTCCATATTTTCTTCGATCTTTCTGGCTTCTTCTAGCTAAGTTCTTAATTTCTCGATGACTTGTTGGGCTTCTTAAAAAATGTGAACACTTTCCTTTTGTTTCATCAATTCTTTCCTGAGTGACTTGTTTTCTTCTCTTAGTTCATCTAAAGCACTAATCAATTCCGCTTCATAATTGTCTTCCTTTTCAATTAGTTTTTCTGTCTCATTTTCTTCATGGCATTCTATTTCAAGATGTCCACGTTTTTCAAAATTAAAACAAAACATCATACCTCTGGTGATTATGTACTCTTCATCTTCTGAATCTGTTTGACATGGTGAACATAATTCTTCTTGATCTGTATCTGCATCTTCTTTAGCATTTTATGAATTTGCGATGGGTGAAGAATATATGTCATGTAACTTATCCCAAAGTTCTTTGGTTGATAAACATTTACCAACCTTTTCTCTTACCATATTAGGTAATCCTTTCCAGATGAAATCCATTGCTATTTTGTTATTCTTCTTCAATTCCTTCTTGGCTGCAGTTTTTTCCCTTTTTGTGTTGGGTATGTGTTATATTCTTTACATGAGTAGTATTGTTTGTGTTGCACTGGGCACATAGGGGGGTTTGAGGGGGGGTGTAGGGGCAGTTCCCCCGAGAATATTTTTTTGCCTCGGGAAACGTGTCACATTTTTGGGCGGTTTTTCGACACATGGTTTTTTGCCGATGGTTTTTATTTTTGGTTAAGGAATTAGGGTTGTTGACTAATCCAAGTAATTGGGTTATGGTTTTGGATGCCGCTAGCTCCTATATGTATATTGTATTGTAAACAATGTATCACTATGAATGAATATATAATATGTTGGTTTTCCCGGTTTGGGTTTCCAAGGGAAAAATCTCTGTGTAATGTTTGTATTTTCCATTGTATCTTTTCTGTTCTTTTACTGAAAATCTGTTTGCAATAAATATTGTACAAGGTTAAAATCTACATTTTGAACTATCATATCATGTAATGACTGATAGCCAAATATAATACCCCTGTGCCTGTAAAAATACTTTTGTCCTTCCACTCTACATCTCATACTTTAAACCATTCTAACCATTGAACAATGGTACTCCATTCTCAGAATAATCCATGATCTCCTTCCAGTGGTTAAATTGTTTCTTGAAGGAACCTTCTCTGATACCAATTGTTGGATTACTAAGAGGGGGAGTGAATCAGTAATAGAGCAATTCAATCCCTTTTAACCATAAAATGAAAGTGTTATATCAATGTAGCATTATCATCCAATAGTTGCAGAGTAAATAAACAATGAACAAATGAACAATCATACACATACACAGTACACAAGTGTTTTTACGTGGAAACCCAAAGCGAGAGAAAACCGCATAATATTTTTTCCTATATGTCTTTAAGAATTACAATCATTGGAAGCACCAACTTCCTTTGTTTTCCAGTTGCAACTAGAAGGAGGCTCCAACCCCCTAGTTTATCAGGCGACAACCTGAGGGAAGATCCAACTCCCCAATTCTCTGGCTACAACCAGAAGGAGGCTACAACCCCCTATGTTATCCAGATACAACCGAAAGGTGGCTAAAACCACCTGTCCTTTCCCTGTCCAACCGTGTTGATGTAGAAGTAGAATGATGGAACCACTGTCACACTATCACTGTAAGATATACCATTGTAACAACCTGTACAACTGACCTACAACCAACCAACCTGTAACAACCTGTACCAAACAACCTGTAATCAACTTGTACCATAAACAAGTTCATCAACCATGCACCAACCTGTACCAATCATGCATCAAATACACATAAACTGTGACTCATCAAGATGTACCAACATTATCAACTATACACCTCATGTATGTGCCAACTCATCAACTACTTATCTTAACCATGTACCCAACATGTACCTCAACCAAAAGCCCTCATCAATTTCATCATCCAAATATGATTTGTAACTCTATAATAGACCTGGTGTATATGATCACATACCTACAAACCTTCCTTAACTTTAACAACAAGAGACTAGCATTTTCATCAAACTTTACTTTAGTCTCACATGACTAATTTTGGATTAGTCAACAACCCTAACTTGCAATAATCATAACTATGTACCTGTAATGAATAAAGATATGAAAATAGTACAAAATATTCTTCAGTGTCTTTAATGCAATTCCTCCAGGTTTCACTACTTGGATCCTCTCAAAAAATGAGTTATAGCAAAAATGACATACCTTATTGAATTCTGGCTTATTCTAGAAAGCGAAATTGTAGAGCGTTCCCCGCATGAAATATTTGTTGTATGTATATGAAAATTGTACACATAATACTACAGACTGTACTCTAACTAATACATTTGGTCTTACTGAATTTTGATCTATTATGAAGAAGTTATGACATTTTTACTCGAAACACTTGTTTTAGACTAGTTTCAAGACTAGCCACAGACCCTATTTTCCACGGAGTGTAACTCCAAAAATAAAATGACCCACACGATGAATTTTTTATCACAACTACTTGAATATGTTTCTACAACGGCCTCCCAATTTCACAGTCTGAATCATTCTAGAAATTTTTTTATTGAGAAAATGGTGAGATGACCTATAAATAACATACCTTAGAAAGCATCATCAAAAGAATTTATCCTCCTTTGAATTTCGGCCTTATTTACTTCACCTTCCCTCTGAAATTCGGCTTAGATATCCTTTGGTTACCTCGGTCACTTGTAGATATTCAATATGCTCAAGTGTAATTAAAATGAGAGACCGTTGCCTCTTATTTATACTTTCATGTAGCATCCTCAAGGGGTTACCTTCTAACCATCTTAACCCACTTTCCTTTTTTTTAGGGCTAACCCACTTCTAACCACTTATCCACTTAGTAATATCTCCATTAAATTTATTATTTAAATAAATTATTTTGTATCCAATTTGACTTATAGTACACTCATCACTTCACTTTATTATTTAAATTACCTTATAACCGGCTTAACCCACTTTCCTTATTTCAGGGCTAACCTACTTCTAACCACTTGTGCACTTAGTAATTTCTTCATTAACTTTATTATTTAAATAATTTATTTTGTATCCACTTTGACTTATAGTACACTCACCACTTCACTTTATTATTTAAATAATTTCTTCTTTGCAACCACTTTGACTACTTTGACCTTTTGGGGCTTCTAGATGACTCGTGAGGGTTCTCCAACATCACATGGCCATAACTCTCTAACCGTGAGGAGTTATGTGAAGTTCCACATACCAATGGAAATGACATGACATGTACTATCCATATAGAATAGTCTTTCCTGCAAATATATAAAAACTCATACCATTATCCATCAAACAAACTTGGGTCCATTACCCAAACCTTTGTGCTACCATAATTTGCTACCGAACTTTCTTCAAGGGTTGACATCAATGAAAACCAACCCAATTAATCAACATGAAGTGAGTAAAATGAGAAATAGAATGAGAGAAAAATGGACCGTGTGAGTGTTTTAATCCTAACAAACCTTAGCCATGCATTTTGAATCCATTTGAAACCTTGTCTTGGTTCCCAAACATCAACAAAGGGGTAAAAAATGCCTCATAGTGCGAGAGCGACAAGGAGCGCTCGGGTAGATTTTTTTTTTCTTCATGGAGTGCTCCTGAGATGGGCAGGGAGCACAAATTTTATGAAGGGATCATGCTCCTAGAAAATTATCCTAGAAGGGAGCGTTTAGGAAGTGCACTTTAGGAGCGGGGGATGGGGGCTCCCCCACAACCTGGGTGCCTAAGTAGAAGTGGTTGAAGTTGTCTAACAAGGATGTGAAATTTATCTTCATTGGTTATGACATTGGTGTAAAAGAGTACAATCTTTACGATCATGTGGCTGCAAATTTTTTATATAGAAGGAATGTTATTTAAAAAGAAGTTAAGCCTTCTCCAACAATAGTGAAACCAAAAGAGGATGAGAATAAGTCAGTGTTTCAACTACCATCCAAGACCAAGAAAGATGAACCAAAAAATGAACAAAATGTCCATGATGGACTTGATTAGGAGGAAGGTTTAGAGTGTTTGGAAGAGGAGGAAGAAACTCCACCTCAAACTTTAAGGAGGTCCACTCGTCAAAGAAGGAAACCGTACAAGTATAATTATAATCTGTATGATTTTAGTTGTATATTTTTGTTTTTTGCTAACCAATGAGCCTAGAAATGTGAAAATAGTGGAGATATAAGATAAAGAGTCTTGGAGATTGTCCATGGATGAGGAAATGACCACACTTAAAAAAAATGATACATGGGACTTGGTACCATTTCCTAATGGAGATAAACCCATTGGATGTAAATGGGTGTTCAAAGAGAATATTGGTTTAGATGGCAATGTTGAAAAACATAAGGCAAGGTTGGTTGCGAAAGATTATTCCCAGGTTGAGGAGATAGATTGTGGTGATATCTTTTCCCTAGTTGCTAAGTTAACATCTATTAGGTTTCTATTATCTGCAACAACAAATTTTCATTTAGAGATAAAATAGATGGATTTGAAAACATCATTTCCATATGTTGAATTGAAGGATGAGATCTATATGACAAAGATAAAGAACTATGTTGAAAAAGGTAAAGAGTCAAATTGGTTTGTAATTAAAAAAAGTATGTATATAGTTTCAAACGGTCTCCTAGAATGTGGTACGAAAAGTTTAATTCTTTGGTGTTGGGATTGGGATTTATGAGATCCAAATTAAAGCACTATGGGTATTACAAAGACGATGGTGGTCATTTCCTTGTGGTCACTCTATATGTAGATGATATGTTATTCTTTGATAACAATAAGGATGTGATTCATGATTTGAAGTCTCATCTTTCAACACAATTTGATATGAATGTCTTGGGGGCTGCAAAATATATCTTAGGAATGGAGATCGGGAGAGATAGAGAAAATAGAAAGCTTTAGTTGAGCCAGAGTAAGTATGTAACTCTGTGCTACAACATTTTTGCATGGTATATTGTAGACCATTGAGTGTTTTGATTTCTGCGAGAACAAAACTTTCAATTGAGTAGTGTCCTACAACACCTGCAGAGATGGAGGATATGGCTTATGTTTTATGCTAGTGCAGTTGGTAGTTTAATGTATGCTATGGTCTCTACTAGACTAGACATTTCCCAAGCAATGGGAGTCTTGAGTCGATTCATGGCTAATCATGGATGTAAACATTGGGTTGCAATAAATAAGGTTTTCAGGTATTTGTAAGATACTTTTGAATATTCTATTTTCTATCATAGTGATGTTTCATGGGACCCACGCTTAGTGGATATACAGGGCCATGTGGATTCTTATTGGGCAGGGGTGTAGATAAAATGAGATCTACAAGAAGATACATGTGTTTGGATTGTTTAGTGGAGCAATAAGTTAGATGAGCAAGCGACAAGCTATGGTCACTTTGTCCACTATAGAGGTAGATTATATGGTAGCTACTCATGCCTATAGGGAGGAGAGATGGGGGGTGGGGGTGCCCCCCCCTCCTGTAAAGTTTTTTATTTTTTTCTAATTGTTTTTTAAATTGTTTTAAATTCTTGTTTTTTTTACGTTTTTTTTTTTTTTAATTCTTTTTTATTTGTTTTTCTTTTTTAATTTTTTTTATATGCTTATTTTATTTAAAAATTGTATATTAGATTTTTTTTTTTTAATTTTGGTAAATGCATTTTTTTTTTAATTCTATTTTTTAAAATCTTTATTTTTTCATATTTAAAAAAAATGCTTTTCTTTTTCTTTTTAAAATTGGTCCTTTCCTTTCAAGCCGTGGTTTCTAAAACGTTATAATTTTAAGCCCCCAAAAAGGAGGGTGCTACTGATATAGTTTCTTTTTTATTCCACGATTGGTCTTAAGATTTTAGTTCCAAGGGTACCGGTTGTCAAGGCCACGATTTCAAAAAACTTGTAATTTTTCCCTTAAGAAAAAATAAGGCTACTATTGGGAGCACCACTTTTTGATTAAGGGGTTGATTTTAAGGATTTGATTCCAACGGTACCGATTGTCAAGTCCAAATGTTTCAAAGAAGTTGTACTTTTAACCTCAAAAAAAAATAAAATGATGTTGTTGTTGGTGCCATTTTTTTATTCCGGAGTTGATTTAAAGGATTTTGTTGATGACATTATGACGATGTTAAGGCCATGGTTTCAAAAGGTGGTAATTTTAACCTAAAAAACAAGGGTGCTATTAGTGGCACCACTCTTAGAAACAAGGGTTGATTTTGGTGTTTTTGACAAAAAAATATGTTTTTTTAGGGCTAGAGTTGTTGTTTTGAGGTCACAATTCTCATCAAGTTGGTAACTATAGGCTTATGGCCCCTATCAATTAGCTCACAGTTTGATGCATTCTCCCTTATACTCTTGCAAGGTATATGAAAAGTAGGAGAATGTTGAGACATGGGTGTTATAAACCTTGTCGTCTTATAGTGTAGTGGGTAATGATTGTTGTGCAATAACAATTAATAAATATTGAACAATTGTAGGGAATAAATGCAGATCACTAGCAAGAAATAAATGCTAGGCATCAACAGTTGGCCAATTAATTGTCGGTGGTTTCTAGCATGTAGAATTGGAAAACCATAAGTGGTTTATGGTTTTGTTATGCCTATTTATTGAGTACCAGGGTTGGAGAAAAACAATGTGTGTGCATTTTTAACTTAATGTTCTGCTGTTGAAATTCCTTAGAATCCTTATGTTGTTGTTGAACACTCTTGTTAAGAGCACAATGACTCTATAATGTATTGCAAACATTTAGTTGTTGAATAAGACATTGAGCGTGCTTTAGAGCGTGGGGTTTTTCTCCCAAAAGGATTTTCCATAACAAATCATTGTGTAATGGTTTGCTATTTCTTTCTTTTGTTTTATGCTTATCATCTGCAACTGTTTGTTGTAGGAAGTGTATTCCACACCTCTTATTCCTTTTAGACTATAAAGGGAAATAGTTCTAGTGCTAGCTTCTTTGGTATGAGTAAGATGAAATGATTATTTAGCGGTTGGATTGAGGGCTTTAAACTTGTGCACTATGACTAGTCCCTTGAACTCATTGCTTTTTGGTCAACAAGGCCTATACAATGGGCTTTTGTTTGGAAGGTCATTCAATTGCTATATCCAAAAAAGCATTTAAAACATTCTTTTAACTAATTTCACATGAAAAGGGAGATTTTTCTATGAATATCCATATCCCCATAAGCATCCACCCATTTTTAATAGACCGGACATCAAAAGGAGGATTGCAACTTATAAAGTTTGTTGATTTATTAAAAAATAGTTTTTATTTTTCATTTTAAAATCACTATTCATATATTTCTAATCATTGTTAAGGTTGCAACAACATAGGTATTAGAGGGAGACTAATGAATAATATAGCATACATAGAATTCATTGAATGAGGAAATCAAGGTAGCTAGATCATAATAACAGAGAGAGAGGACATAGAGCGACAAGAACATGTTAACCCCCAAATTACTTGCACAATTAGAGGGTTAAGATCTGACTAGATTCCATCATGTTGGTTCCATTACAAATGCATCTAGGTTCTCACAATGACCAGAGCTTGCTACAAAGTCAGTTTCATTAGATTATGAGAAATTGTTATTTTTAGTAATTTGTTTTTTTTCCAGGGGCGAGAGTTCTGGGACCTGCATGTCAAAGATGTTTAAATATTCCTGGTACTTGCGAGCTCATGATAGTGATGATCTTGTTTCAGGGGAAATGCAAGCAGTTTCACAAAACTGTTATTTTTAGCAGTTTGATTTTCAAGGCTTGCATGTCGATTTTGATCACATATTTGGGTTCCTTGCAGAAAAGAAAGTCTAATGACATTGCTTTCATTAACATGCAAGTTGTTGCTATTTTTAGCAATATCTATTTTTAGACAAGCTATATTTGACAATAGCATCATATTACCTTCATTTTCTATTTTTCCTATTTTAATTTTTAATTTTTTTGGAGCTAGATTGCTTTTTTGGGTGTCTATATATTTAACAATTTCTATTTATCGCAGATATACGATGCTATGTCATAGTTCTAAGTGTATAGTGGTTTCCAAGTTCCAATGGATGAAGGATGATGAGTCAAATGCACTATTGTGCAATGGATTATTCTAAACTGTGACACAAGGCAACCATTCAAAAGTTTCCATTTTGATGTGAAGATTAAGCTAATTTTATAAGTCTTATATCCTCTTCCTTGTTGTAATTGACATATTTGATATTTTAAAAGACGTTACGTTGATTGGCTATGCAAAGTTGTCATTATTTCTAATTATCCTAATTGGCCTTCCTATGCTTAGTTGCTATTATTGTTACCTTTGATAAGTATAAATGCGTAATTCGACCTCTCCATCCAATTTGTTTGTGAGATAGCCTAAACCCAAATTTGTTTTGTTATTTTTGTTTTTGATTGCATGTGTGTGAACGAAAAGCCTGGACTCGTTTTCCTATGTCCAATTTGCAAACATGTTAATGTGCCAAAACTCAAATTTTGCTTTAGCAAGAGACTTACTATAGTTAGAAATAGGTTTTCTTGTCAACAATATCAAGCCTAAAAGCTAGTCGACTGCCCTTTCTATAGTTAGCAATTAAAAACTGGTCATTGCTTTATCCAATTTTTGCATGGGGTTTATATTAAACCCTAATTTGATTAGCTTTAGCCAAAATTAGTATGATAAATATTTTCTGGAAAATTTATCCTGCACTGGCAAGTTCGTTGGGGAAATTATTTATGGCAGTTTTTATGAGAGATAGCCTTTCAGCGTGCATGTGATTTCATTGATCGAGGAAATTCGCTCAGCAGCAAAAACAATGGTGATAATTCTGGAAACTAAATTAAAGTTAACAGGGATACTCTACTAAAGTTTACAGGGATTGGCCTGTTCTTTCTGTCTGAAGAGAATTGTGTGGAAAATATGTGTTCCAGCACATTCATATGCCTAATTTAGCGTTGGAAATTAATGGAAACAACAAGGTTTTAAACACAGCAGTTACAGGAAATATGCCTAGACAAGTGGCATCTGACATGGCATTTCCAGCACTCAATCACAGAAAATCCAGCGCTGTGAGGAGTTGATATTTACATCTGTTTTTGACAGTTTTGGAACGCTGCCTTCAAGGTCTGTGTTCCTTTCTAGCAGTCATCTAACCTCTGAAGGGTATTGATTAATGGCAACGTTGAGATGATGCATTCCTAGCAGATGTTATCAATACAAGTAGTAAAAATGTCATCCATAGTATATACATGCAAATTTGTCCTACTTGCAGATGAATATTACATTATTATGAAGCTATAAATGTCATTCATAATATATTAATGATTAATCATTCAAGCATCAACTATCTAGCAATTACAAACATACAAATTGTTATAATGAAAAAGACTATCCACCAACTATCAATACAACCAAAGGATTATGTTTACAAAACAGGTCATAGATCATAAGTTCTAAAATGATAATTTAACTGAAGTATGAAGACTAAAAGGTCGAAGGACCAAAACACTAAATTGAGTTGAAGTATATGACATATAAAGTAGTGAAAAATGAGAAACAATTATTCTAATCTCTATCTACTTTTTCTTCCTCTTTTCATCACCATGATTTTCGCATGAGTGTCCATGCCTTAGTGGAGTCAAAGCCAAAGCCAAAGCCAAAACTGGAGGTAATTGTGTAGATGGAAGTGGAACTAAACATTAATCCCCTACTGTTGGAGTCCTAGTAAGGGAAACCATGGTAGTAGAAGATGATGACATCTCATCAATATCAAAAAGAGCACTCTCTAATTGCTCCAAAATCAATGCTTCATTATCCAAATTATCCTCCTCTGGATTGTTGTCCCAACTCTTATATGTTTTATCCATCTTTAACTCCTCATAGTAACATGACAACAATTGCAAGTTGTAATGCACATAAACCAAGTTCTTTGATTGGTTTACATTCAACATATCTTTTTTGACATTGTGGATAAAACCGTAGGTGCTCCAACACCTCTCCGTGGAAGAAGTGTTTACCACTTGTGAAAGCACCCATGTTGCTAAACATTGTAGCTATGGGGTAGAATTTCCATGCATGTTCCAACACTCGAGACAAGATAGATTCCCTTGATCTCTAATTGGATGGTTGGTCCCAAAGGCATGGTTTCCACTAATGTAGTGGCTCAATTGTTTATGTATGGTATTAGACTCCTCATCAGGGACCGACTTGTCTAATGCTTGCATATAACTAGTTTGAACCTCTGGATCTTTGTGTGGTTTTCTCTTCATCCTGCCACCAGGAGCTGGTGCTTGTAGCCATGATATATGATAATACTTTGGTGTAAGAACGTATGCTAAAGCATGTAGTGAAACATTTAAAATTTTCCCATTGTTTCTTCACCTCTATACGAACATGATTATATAAGTTCACATCTCTAGGCTGAACAATGCCCTTAATTTGTCCTAGAACGATGTCCATCTACTCATACACCTCCCCAACAATTGGTTGATCTAAATATGTAAACCAAATCATGTGATAAATTGTTCTATTTGAATTTGCAAATAAACTGTATGCTTGACAATATCATGCATCAAAAGGTTCAATGTGTGCACCAAACACCCAAACCAAAAGATGCGAGGATGTGCCCACTCAATGATTTTTCCCGCTCCCTTACAATTTTCCGCATTATCACTGATTACTTGAATCACATTAGAAGGACCAACATCATTCATGGTTTTTAGTAGGAGGTTTGAGTTTTTTTGAGTAGATGAAGTGATTGACGAGGAGTCATGCGTTGCAAGAAACACTACACCACTAGCCAAAACACTGAGAACATTTACAATTGTTGGTTTATAACATTTGTCCAACCATCAGATACAATGGACACCCCATTATCTACCCACCCATCTATAAATTGCAATAGAGCTCTTTGGATTTTTTCCCTTTCCATGTCTTGTAACACAGTTCTATCTTTCTTATACCAAAGGCTCTTATATCCTTGGGGGAATTTGTTGATTGTATGAGCCATCTCATGCCAATATGAGAAGTGAAGACCATTAAATAGATATGACATGCATAGAGAAACCACACCACTTTCATATCCACTTCATTCCTACCACCAACATCAAAGAATTCTACCATCGTTCTTCTAGATCCACCTGTGGTTCCACTAGCACAAGGGGATGCAAATGGGGTGCCACCAAATCTAAATAATGTTTTAGATTGAACCTTTTGATTTTTACCTTGCATTCTTTATGCAACTTCCTCTATCTTGATGTATTTTTCTTTGTCTTCCTTTGATAACTTGGGGAAAATTGAGATCCCAATGCCCCTCTTATTATCATCACTCCCCAGTACCCCACAAAGATGCCTCCTCACATAGGTATATGAATTGGTGCAAGGTTTTCCTTGATGACAACCATGCATACATAAAAGTTTAGTGGTTCCACCTCCTTTCCCCTCCTCAACTTTTGTCACATACTTCCACAAGGGTGTTAATGAAGTTTTGCTACTAACTTCATTGCCACTTTCATCTTCACCCCCCTCCAAATATTTCTCATGTTCATATAATGGGTCACTATGAATGACCACTAATCGCTTCTTCCCTTTCATGCTTATTCCCAACCAACACCATGAAAATCAAAATGGGAAGCATAAACCACAAGAAGAACATTTTCCTCAAGTCTTAAATGAACAACATGCAATAGAATGAGGGAGAAGAAGGAACATGAAATAGTAGGACTAGAGGAAAAACTTACAAACCCAAAAAGCCAAAGAGATACAAAAAACTACAAAGAATGGGCTTTGAGCTTACCTCTTTAGCTCTCTAACTATTTGCAGTAGTAGAATGTGAATATGATGTCCTTTGTTCTCTCCTCCAAGCTCTCACAAATTTTCCTTCCTCAAAAACCATCAAGAAGACCAAGTTGCACACTCCAAGCTCAAGAACCCAAAGATGAATGTAATGAGGAAAATATTGAAGAAGAAGTGTTTTTGTTTCTCCCTTGAGTTTTCCGTAAAATTTGACCCTCACCTAGGCCCCACTTTTAAGAGAAAAAAATAACTCCACTTTTCTATGGGAGTGTGCAGACAGATTAGGGAGCATCAAAGAATGTTGGGGGAGCACACTCCATGTCTAGGATAGTGCTTCTCTAGACAGGGGCAGGGAGCAACCCAAGTCCCTTGGGAGTGTGTTCCCTATGTGCTCCCACTCGAAGTGCGGTTTTGGACTAGGAGTGTCCTCGATAGGAGCATTTTAGGGAGCACACTCCCAAGGGTGCTCCCTAAGTGCTCTTACTTGGAGTGAGGTTCTATATTGGGAGCGTCCTCGATGGAAGCATTTTAGGGAGCATGTTTTCGCTTAGAGAACAATTTTGGACCAAGAGCATCCTCTAGTAGGACACTCCCATTATCTCTAGCCTAGAGCAAAAACATTGATTTTTGGTCAAAAACCATGTGAACATGGATGCTAAATCTATCCTTAGTTTCTTCATGGTTAGAAAAAAAATAGGTCATTCTCATACCCTTAATTCCTACTACCACAAAAATGAAATCATTTCTAAAACTCGAAGTATGATCATAGTTTAATGAAACCCAAAAACAAAAATAGTTGACAAAAACATGTTAATAAAGATAATGATGAAGTATGAGCCGATACTAATGCCTTTGATGGGATAGTAAAGATTGATTTCAAGTTGGGTATAAAGTCTTGCAATAGTCTTTTGAGGTTCTTTTGAAGAGAAACATGGGTAGAAAGTGTAGATAGCTTAGTAAGGAGTGGATTTGTCTTTTATGTTTACAATTTAGTATGCTGAATATATTTTTTTTCACAAGAGGAAAGTTGAATAATGCAATGGGATTTCAGTTTAAATGGAACTGATTTTTCTTTGCTAAATTTGTTTTGGTATGTTATTTATATCTCTAATTTCTATGAACATGATAAAATACTAATGAAACTCAAAATTGACAAAGTTTTTCTAAATAATTTTCATATTTATAATATCTTTTTATAGCTTTTCTATGAAAATTCCATTTGATTTTTTTTACCTTTTTGTACATAAACTCCTTTATTCTGTTAGAATTATTCTAGAGTCAATAATTCACAACTATAATAATTTTAAATTCAATTTTCTTTATTCTTTTACATAAACTTCTTTATTATGTTAAAATTATTTTAAAAGTAAATAATTCACTAATGTAATAGTTTTAAATTCACAAAGAAAGTTAAAATGAAATATATATATATATATATATATATATATATATTACAAGAAAATTAATTAAAATTAACAAATCATAATCAAATTGAAGAAAAATTGTATGAGTGGAAAGTAGATTCAATGCTAAAAACTAATAATACCAAGTCCAAGTGTAAATTTGTAGTATTTCATAAGGTCCGCGCCTTCAGAAGTCGAAGAAACTTGGAAAAATACTATGTTGTTCTGTTTTTTTGCAGTTATGGAGGTTTTTGCCTGACTGTTAACTTGTTCGATAGAAATTAGATTTAATGGAGATAGATCAGCCTTTATGGACCTTGTTGTTGACCATTCAATAAAGGCTGATGTAGATAGATCAGAAAATGCTCTACAAGCAAACATGGAGTTTGAATTTAATATCAACAGGGAAATATTTTCTTTCCTCAAGTGGGACTCATTTGGTATTATACACCAAGTAAAATAGCTCATGCACATTAGAAGCACTGGTGAGGGATTTACAATTAGTTGACTAAAATATTAATGAGACCTCTTGAACTAATTCTTTCCTCCAAGATTTAGTTTTTTCCCTAAATAGGTTTAAATCAATGATTTTGTATTATTGGATCTCTAAAAATATGGTTACCTAAACAAAATTATTGGTCCTATACGTGAACTTGAAATATCTGGAAAGGGTGTTTTTCAATACCAATGGCCTACTTTACCTGGATAGTGTTGTTGGAATTGATTCCCACACAAACTATGATAGATGGATTAAAGTATGATAGATGGATTAGGTGTTGCTAGCTAGGGAGTTGGTGGTATTGAAGCAGAAGCTGCTATGCTTGGGAAGGTAGTATGGTTGAATGCATGGATGCTTATTTTTTTTTGTTTGATGTTGTTATCAATAAATTGGACTCCAAGTGTTAATGACTGGAGTTGCTAAATCATAGGGTTGTTGATTTGAAAAGTCGATGCTCCATTATTAATATAATTATTAAAAACATTATAACTTAGAGGAGTTCTGTATTATTTATTCATGGATGTCATTTTTAATAAACCCATCTCATATAAGGGGATTCTAATTGGGTACTTGTAGACATGGAATTAGTCAAATGCCCAACAACATTAGGAACAACTAATTGATCTAACTCCTTGAACTTGAATGAAAGAAGAAATGCTTTTCTAACATAGAACTTTTACAATATCTTGATATAGAGTATACAGTGGATAGTGACCATTGCATTTGAAAAAAAACTTACCAAAAACCTGTC
This sequence comes from Picea glauca, assembly GCA_000966675.3. Taxonomy (NCBI): domain Eukaryota; kingdom Viridiplantae; phylum Streptophyta; class Pinopsida; order Pinales; family Pinaceae; genus Picea; species Picea glauca. The sequence continues at coordinate 88,630 of JZKD02S1674052.1, read as the reverse complement.
ATTTAATTTAATATTACAGAATTAGGGCTTATACAATATCTTATTATCATGTATACAGTGGACAGTAGCCATGTCATTCAAAAATGAAAAAGAAATCTTACCAATTAGCAATAACCAGTGATTTAATATAATATTGCACAATTAGTGATGGATTTCAGTTGTTAAATGTTTAATAAGTTAAAGTGTACAGGAACATGTTTTTGTTGTTTAGTTGTAGGTCTTAGACTCACTAAAATATTTTCTTGTGCCAATTTATAGTGAAGTTATGGTAATTATGAATTTTTTTTTATGCATATGCAGTGAGGCAATTAGTATGGTTCTTCCTGGTGTTGTTGGTTTCAAATTAACTGGCAGTCTGAACAATGGAGTGACAACTACCAACTTTGTTCTAAGGGTGACTGAAATCTTGCGAAGGCATGGCATGGTCAGTAAATATGGTAGGTTTCACTGTGCACCTTTGGTGTGTCTACACTATTCTTGGTGTTTCCATGGTTGTAATTCTTTGAAGTTTTATGATTTGTGCTTGGAATTGCTTTACAAAATACTTTGGAAGTTCTTTTGTTTGAGGCCTTTTGTTTGATTTAGGTGATGGTATGGATGAATTATCACATGCCAATCAAGAAAATATTGAAAGCATGTCTCTAGAGTATGGAAAACCATGGCATTTTCCCTTATAGATCATGTTACTCTGCAATATTTGAGTTTAACTGGTCATAGTGATGAGGTAATGAGTATTTGTCATTTTCTGATTGCACTGTAAGTTAATTGCATTTGACATCCTTTGTTGCTAACACAGTCTGGGGTCATCTGCAGGTGAAGATGATTGAGGCCTATCTTTGTGCCAACAAAATGTTTGTGGACTATAACGAGGTGGCCTGCATTATTATTTTCAATAAATTTTAAATGTTTTTGAAGGGTATTGTATTTGTTTTAACTGTGTCTCAAAATTTGCTTGAATTACAACCACAAACAGAGAGAGCTTATTCATCCTACTTGGTATTGGGTCTTTGATCTATTTAATCGTATTGGGTCTTTGATCTATTTAATCTTCTATGTCAAGGCCAAAATGGTAAGTGTTTTTCTAAACTTTTGGCTGTTGTTTCAACTATTTGATTTTTGAAAAAACCAGGTGCAATTTTATCCTTATTTTGAAAAAGACAAAGATGGATCTCAAATTACTTTGCTCTGTTATGAAAGGCTGATATGGGACATCATGCTTTATCCCTCTTGTTGTTTTAAACCCCATGATCTGGTTAATGAAAGCTGATTGGCATGCTTGCATAGACAACAAGATTGGGTTTAAGTTGAGGTTAAAGGAAATGAAAGCTGATTGGCATGGTTGCCTAGACAACAAGATTGGGTTTAAGTTGAGGTTAATACATTTGCTTTCATATTTCACAAGAATTATAGTTTTTTTAATGCATGCAGAGTATAGTTTTTTCATTATCAAGTAAACTTAAGTGGCTTAGACATAGGATTGTTGCTGTTTCCTAGCATTGAATGCACTTCTTTTCATTATTGAATTGAATAATAAGTCAATAATTATCAATTGTGAAATTGTTTCTTCATTGATCAAGAAATTGTTTCTTCATTGATCAATAGTTACAATTTTGTAAAATAATCTAGAAAGAGATTTAATGTTTTGAAATAAACAACTTTGAATACTAATTGATTAGAACAACTCATTGAATAATCAATAATTCAGATGATTGATTTCAATATGCCTGATTAAACCCTCTTTTAATGAATTAAATCTCACTACAACTATTTGTGAATTCTGTTCATTTCTCTTGCATAAGGTGCATTTGAAAGAGAATTAAGATTTTCGTCATCCAAATGAAAGGGGTTTATAACTTTGGACGTCAGTGGATTCATCAGTGGCATTTTAATTTGTTATAAATGATCAATACTTATGATGACTCAATGATTTTTCAAACTATCAAATATATTTTTGATACCACTGTTTTAGAGAGTGTGGTTTATTGATCTGGATTTTGTACGGAATGTCGAGATTAGTGGGTCATTAATATTGTTAACGTTGTTTTAACAATCTGTTTATGTTCATCCCTAAGGTTTTGCCATTCCGAAAGAAACAACAAGAAATCGGTCAAGAAATCGTGGTTTATTGTTGTTTTTCATGTCATTTTTACTTGAATACGACACTTGTCGTGGATTTTAATTATGTCTAAAGGCGTACACTTATTGATCATGGTCACATTTAATAGGTTTTTAGTGCTTAATCAGTTTTGTATGGACAAGATTAAATATTGATGGAATATTCTTAGTAGTCCCAATAAATCAATGGTTGTGATTTCAACCACTAACTTCCTCACTATTATAAAGATATCAGTTTACATGTTTATTTTTTTACTTTTACTTAATCATATTTAAAATTTACTATGGTGGCTAGCTGATTGCCACGTCTGAGTGATTAGAGTTTCATTTTCTAGGCCAACCTAAACCTTTCACCTTCACCAGCCACGTTCTGGACACACTGCCTCCTTCTAGCCAACTCCTTCCGTCCACCTCTAGGTCGTTTCTCTTTCCCGGCGGTTCAGGTTTTGCAAGCCGTCTTTATTTAATATTGCTAGATCCAATTTATCCCAAGACAACAATATAACATGTATGACAGTTGCAGCTAATCCCGAGGCGGTTCTCTTTCCCGACGATTCAGATTTATTTTAGTGCTGGGTTTTATTTTCTGGACGAGCCTAAACCTTTCGGCGTTCACCAACCACAAATTTATAGCTATGCTAGTTTATAGTGTAGTCTGAAATCGGTCTGTAAATTTGGTGAATTTTTTTTTCTATTTTTAAGTTTGAAATTTGTATTTTGAAATTTGTATTTGCCACTATTTTTCAAGTCAAGCCATGGGTTAAGACTAGCCTTGCCCCATGATCTGGAGTTGTTACTAAGTACTTGAAGCAGCGGTATTTTCATATTCTAAATGACAAAAATAAGATGGAATGGAAATAGATTTGGGAATGCCTCCGGAAACACCCGTGAGAGAGGAGGGAGGCCACGTGACGACCCCGGGTGGATGGTTGACAAAAACGTTGTCGCGAGGGGTGACGAGCAGTCTGTACTTTGTCAAAATATGGAAGGCAAGGGTTTCACGGGCATTGGGCCTGGGGGGTTTAGTAGTGTAGATATCAGAGGTGGTGGTGCGGGTAGGAATAAAACTAGAGGAGCGACAACTAAATCAAACCGGCTAGATGAATGTTGGAAAGTGAGAAGCGAGAAACCTAAATACATGTTGGGGAATGATATCACTTTGGAAAGGGTGGCAGGTTTGGTTGGAAAATTCTATTACACAAAGATGAAGAAAACACAACTAGTGTGGATTTAGGAATTTTGTAAGCCACAGGTTGGCTACTATCCTTGGTATAGCCTTATGTCCAACCTTATGGCTACTAGTGTGGATTGTTTTCTACTTTATGTCAGAAGAAGACCTGCTAAAAATTATGGAGGTCCCGTGGATTGTTGGAAGGGGTGTTCTTATGCTTAAAAGATTGATGCCTAATTTCAACCCCTTTTTAGAAAATTTCTCGAAGAGGCATGTATGGATGCTCCTCCCTTACTTCCCTATTGACCTTTGGGTGACAAGGGTGTTTGTATACATTGCAAACACAATGGGGAAATTTGTGTTCTTTGATGAACATGCCCTAAGGTGGAATAATAAAAGGTTGGCTTGGATTTTGGTTGAAATGGATATGGAGCTCGGTCTGCCGGAGGAGATTGAAATCATAACAAAAGAAAAATCCTTTCATCAGACCTTAGATTTCTGGCATGAACCGTTTCATTACCATGCCTGTCAACAGATGGGTCATTTAAAAGTTAATTGCCCTTCTTTGGTGAAGACATTTGAGGTTCTAGAGTGCGCAGATGTCCAGACTTGGGGGTCCAAAGCCTTTCCTCAAACTAGCTCGGAAGGTACATGCATCTTGGACATGGACTCCTTTATAGGTAAGTTTCATACTTTCTTTCCCTCCTTTTTTAATTCACCATCGAAGGATGATATTGTGTCCCTCATTAATCACGAGGATTGGATTGTCGAGATTTTTGGGGGTTTTTGGGAACTTGTTCTGAAGAAATTTGAAAAACCCTCCTCGTAGACTAACTTGCTAGTTAAAGGAATGGGTTTTTCAAGTTTGGACTGCCTCGACACTACACTATCATCCCCTTCCTCTGGCCCCTTAGACAGGGTGGATAGGCCCTTAGCCTATAGATTATGTTCAGGTCAATCCACTTTGGATTTCCCCTCTGGGTTTGAAGGGCGGCCTTTGGGTAGTGCTTTTGGGGGGAGATTGGACACTGTCTCCCAATCAGGTGGTTCAATGTACAAGAACCCTCCATGTGTTTCTAGCTTGGTGGGTGTGGAGGGTTTCACTGTAGGGAAAGACCCTTCTTTAAAAGTGGACTATACAAAAACCCCTTTACAAGTTTCAAACAAAGGGATGGTTTACAATGGATTGGGAGACAGATCCAATGTAATGGTGCGTAAAAAGGCCGTGAAAAATAAAGACAGGAAAAACATGGGTGCCATTGATGGAGGTTTGGCACCTTTCATCCCCCCCACATTAGATGTGCTTTCTCCTTTTGTTCCTCCTCACACATATAGGGCTCTTAGAGAATCACACCCCGATAGGGGGTTGAAATAATTATTATCCTCTCTCTCAACCTGTGTGGGGTAGGCGGTGCCCAAAATCTCTTAACCCTCAAACATTTGATAAATTCTGGTCACTTTGACATAATCATTTTTCAAGAAACAAAGGTGGTATGTGAAAAGGAAAAGGATTTTTTCTTTAAGTGCTTTCCAAATTGGGACTGTGTTGCAATGGACTCAATTGGTCTTTCTTGGGGTTTGTTATTGTGACATCCCCAACCACCAACATGCCGGGCAACGCCACTTCTTGGACATCTCTCTTAGCTCTGATACCAGTTTGTGACGTCCCCAACCACCAACAAGATGGGCAACGCCACTTCTTGGGCATCTCTCTTAGCTCTGATACCATTTTGTGACATCCCCAACTACCAACAACCAGGCAACGCCACTTCTTGGACATCTCTCTTAGCTCTGATACTAATTCGTGACATCCCCAACCCTAAACCAATAGGCCATGCCATGCCACTGAATAACATTTATGCTTTGATACCATTTTTATGAATTTATATGCACACCTATCTATCTCAGATTAACAATTACAACATCTTGTTCATGCCACTTATTCATGTAGAAATAATCATTAAACCATACTAATAATATATGCATACATACGACATATTCTAACCATACACAGATTAATGTGGAAATAACAACAAGCCTACACATACAACATAAACGATATATCCAGGCATTACTCATCAATTATAACACATGTACAGTTACACAACATACAATCAACATAGATTTTGTACTTATCTTTTAATAGATGACCACCAACTGCGTGCAAACCTTCCACGAACCTCATAGCCTTAGACCATGCTGCTCATCATGCTCAACAGTGGGTCACCCTCGAACTGGGACTAAACTCCATCGGGAAAGGGATTCCTAGGCTTGGCAAGGGCAACAGGAAAGTTGCACAGGTCAACAGGAAGGATTATCTCCCAGGGCCAACTCACACTAACAACCTACAACCTCTCATTCCCCACATGCCTGTCCCACCCTAGGAAGTGTGCCCCTTCTTTGCTCAACAGTCCTTCGGCTACTTCACTTCCCTTCTAGGGCTTCAACAACAAGTCAGACAAGAATTCTCCGAGCACTATAGCTATAGTCGGGCTCCCTCTGGGAAATCACTTTCCCAACAACCTCTCTCACATGGAGAGAGTTGCTTGCAGGCTTGACAACTTGCTTCTTCAGTTCACCTTCTAAGTCAATTTCCAAAAAATTGATGGCAACAACAAAGCTCAGTAAAGAACAGACGATGACATCAAGCCACACTCGGTCAAGGAACTGCGTGGGATGCAATGACCAACATTTATGACACAACACAACTCAAACAGTTACAGGGTGCATACTTGTTCATAGGTCGACGATGGAGATGATGGTGGATCAGTACATGAGTCCGTGGTGAATCAGGTAGGGTGGAAGACTTGCGAGCATGCGAGGGTCGCGAGGATGGAGAGCAGGAGGAACCCCCAACGAGATGGCTTTCCCAGCTATAAACTGCATGCGCCCAGGTTGACACATGTCTTCTTGAAGCCGCATGAGCTCCACTCGGCACTCGTTCCCTTTTCCGGGAACTTAGGACAACACCTATCATGTCCACCTTAGCCTTTAGGAAATAATAATAAAATATTATTTCCTTAGAGGTAAGCCCTCTAGCTTAGCCCCTAGGCCTTGACACTTAGCCCCCTCCCTTACCCTACCTACTGGAGCTTAGAACCCCATAATCTTTCTTCATGGTCGATCTACATGCAACAGTGTAATTTTATTAATGATATGTGCATTTACTTATACAAAAATCAAGCTCATGGCCTTAAGCATCTAGGCTCTTCGGACTAATAAACATATAAGTCTTCAGCTTATAAATTTTTGGCTCACCATCCTATAAACATAATTACAATTCAACAGGGGCTCGGCCTTTAGGTGTTACAATTATCTAGCTGGAACCCTGTGGTAGCTGACCTCCATGCTTTTGGTACCAATGCAGGTATCCTTCTGGAGGGTCATCTAAAAGACATATCTAGGGAGGTGAAGTTGCTAAATTGTAATGGCCCATATAAGGATAGATAATCCTTTTGGAAGCCTTTGATGGACTGTGGGCTTCAGCTGGAAGATGGGTTAATCATTGGTGGGGATATAAACCTAATTTTGTCATAAAGAGAAATTTGGGGTGATCATGCTAGACCTGATCCATTGGTTGACTATTTTTCTTCATTGTTCACTTATGTTGGACTTGTGGATATCCACCCAAGAATCAATCCTACGTGGAGGAATGGGCATTTGGGTGAGGATGTCATTTCAAAGAGACTTGACTGGTTTCTCATCAAAAAGACTTTCTTGGAGAGTTTGGGAAGATGTAGGACATGGGTTATAAATTCCTTCATTTCAGATCACAATCCCGTATGCTTGCAAGTAGAGGAAAACATTGATCGAAACTTCACTCCTTTTAAGTTCAATCGAGCGTGGTTGAGGGATCCAGACTTTAACACTCTGGTTCAGTTTGTTTGGACTTCAATGGATTCATGGAAGAGTCCCTCGGCTATGAGATTAATAGTAGATAAGTTAAAGAAGTTGAAGGAAGCAGTGGTCCTTTGGAAATCGAGGAAAAAGAAGAAACTTCAATCAGAGTTAAATCAGATAGACAAAAAACTGGCAGAGGTTTTCCTTAAAATCCCCTCACAAATATTTTCTGTTGAAGACAAGATTCTTTTAGGTTCACTTGAGAAGAGAAAGTCAGAGATCCTTAACCATTGTAATTGGATAAATTCGTAAGTGCGGACACAAACCGATCTCCCTAGATCCACCTGGATCTAGAACAAAGCAAGACAGAACATGACTCTTTCCCTAGATTCTAACCATTGAATTAAATAGGAGGCAAGAACAAATAAAATACCTTATTATCGCTTCCTATGGTCTTTGTTGCTCCTGCTTCGCTCCAGTGCTCTCGTGCAGCCAAGACCAAGACAACACAAACCAACCAAAGTGAAGAAAGCACAATCTATTCAACAGTCAATCTATGTATATGATCAAGGAATTATACAATAAAGTGGAATTAGCTTTGTGGGAAATGGACATGTTACTGTATCATATTAATGGAAAGTAAAGATTACAACCTGAGCCTTGATGTTGCAAACTTCCTTTCGATGGACCTTGGCTCCGACACACACACTTCCTCACTTGCATGAAGAAGATCAACCCCTTTAGATAAACTTGTTGGAGTCTCCAAGCTATTGTAGCTTCAGTCCTTCACACAATTCTTTTACCAATTCTCTAATGAATCTTGCTTGATTTTTTTCTTAACCTTTTCCATGAGAATTCACTCAATATATAGGAGAGAATGAATTAGTTATTTGGATAGGAATGATCCCAAAATATCAGGGAATCCAGTACTAGGATAACCATT
>JZKD02S1674052.1:50165-74205 GCA_000966675.3 Picea glauca | reverse complement strand
AAATGAGTTTTCTGGAAGAGATGAAAATAACTTTTTCTCAGGAGAAAGTTCTTATGAAGAGACTGAGTACACCATCATCAATACATCATCATGATGACCAAAATCATGGGTAACAACCATGAGGAAGAAACTTGGCGCCTTAGGAGTCGAGCATTCTGGCTAGAAAGTTAAGATAGGAACACAAAATTCTTTCATAAATATGTTTAGCACAGAAGGGTCATCAACTTCATTTGGACATTGCATATTTGGATGGTTCAACCCTATCTTCACAAGAAGATATAAGGACAACATCTTACAAAAATTATAGATCACTTTATCAAGATACAGGGAAGGAAGACACATTAAACTAGTTCCATGTGATAAAAGAACTGCCACATTATTTCTCGGATGAAGAAAGTGATGATGCTGGAAAACAGATTTCCCTTTAGGAGGTGGAAAATACGATGGGTATGATGCCTAGGGAAAAAATTCATGGGCCTTATGGGTGGACACGAGAATTATTCCAACACTTCTTTGACATAATGGATAATGATTTATTGTCTGTTGTGGAAGAGTCTAGACAAATTGGCAGGGTTTTTGGATCTTCGAATGCTACCTTTGTGGGACTAATTCCAAAGGAATCCAAACCTGCATCATTTAATGATTTCATGCCTATATCTTTATGTAATTTTGTCTATAAAGTTATTACAAAAATCATTGCATCCATGATAAAATAAAAGTTGGCTATAAGCATCTCAGAGGAGCAATTTGGATTTCTGAAAGATAGACTAATTTTTTATGTTGTAGGTCTTGCACATGAATGCATGCACTTTGTGAAAAAAAGAAGATGAAATCACTGATATTGAAATTGGATCTTAAGAAATCCTATGATAAAGTAAACTGGAACTATTTGAGAATGATGCTAATTCAAATAGGTCTGAAGTGGGAGGTGGTACAATGGATTATGGGATGTGTAACTAGTGCGAACTTTTTTGTTTAGGTAAATGGATCCCCTATGGATTTTTTTAAGAGTCACAAGGGATTGAGGCAAGGTTTCCCTCTTTCCCCATTGTTGTTTCTCTTGGTGGTGGAAGGACTTAGTAGAATGTTGAAAAAGGTTGTTTTTGAAGGAAAATTCTCAGGGTTAAATGTTGCAAGAGGGGCCATCATTTCTCACTTATTTTTTGTGGATGATGTAGTAATTTTAGGTGTTGGATCAGTTGAAGAATGTATGGAGTTCAAGAAAATTCTAACAAGGTTCTTTCTGGCTTCAGGGATGGACATAAACTATCATAAATCGTGTTTTCTTGCACACAATTTGGAAGATGAGTTGTTGGGAAAGATTGCAGAGATTTTTGAAATTCCTTTTAAATTTTTGGATAGAGGTATGATATCTTGGTTTTCATCTGAAACCTAATGATTATAGGGTCTCAGACTAGATATGACTCCTTCAAAATGTGGAAAGTAAAATTGTTCATTAGACTTATAGGTGGTTGTCTCTAGGTGGAAGAATGGTCCTTATTAAATATGTACTACAAAATATGTCAGTCTATTGGATTAGTTTTGCAAAGGTTTTGGAAAAAATCAAGTATATTATTTGCCAAGTTTGCTCCCATTTCCTTTGGAAAGGAGCTAGGAAAAACACCAGGTTCCATTTAGTTAGCTGGGATAGGATTGCAATGCCAAAGTTCCTAGGTGGATGGGGTTTTCAGAACCTTCATTGGTTTGCACAGGCTTTGGCTGCAAAATCAATGTGGCGTGGTTTGTTTGGATTTGGGTTGTGGAGAAAAGTATTGGTGAAAACGTACCTTAAAGGTGTGGATTTTGTATTATGGTTGAGATATGAACAATACACATATCCTTCAGCTTCAAACTTTTGGAATAACTTCTTAGTTTCATTTCCACTCATAAAAATGTGGTTATCTTGGTTTGTGGGAGATGGGAAATGAGTGTAGATTGGACAAGATCCTTTTATTGGGAGTGAGTCCTCCTTCAAAATCTCAAATGATCTTATACATCATTTAAAGGGAAAACATATATATTCCCTAGCACATATTTCTTCCTCTACTGCATTAAATGTCTCGACTCCACAAGGGTGGACCTCGACAGAAGATCTTGAACTTGTTGGTGATCTAGCTATGGAATGGAATGGATTCTTGGTGATTTTAAAGGAAAGTGGTATCTCACTCAATGTTTTGGAGGATATTGTCATTTGGTATTGGAATCAATATAAGGGCATGATGACTATAAAGGCTGCATATGATACATTAATAGCACAACATGTGAAGGTGGATCAGGTATGGTGGCACAAAGCATTGTGGAAATTATAGATACTTGTAAAAATTATTCTATTTTTTTGGTTGTGTCTACAGGATCGTGTCCTTACTGGTGAAAAATACATACTCAGGGGTGGAGTAGGTCTGTCATCTTGCAATCTTTGTTTAAAAGTGGAAGAGACAACAATGCATTTGTTTGTATAATGTGAAGTTTCACAATCTATATGGAAGGAGGTCTGTGCACAATTAAGTTTAACTGGCTCTTGGAATCTCCCATCTCTGAATGATAATTTCTTGTCTTGGTTCCTGTCTTTTCCAAGGAACAGGGTAGTCCCACTCCATGTTCTTTGGGGTATCTGGAGATACATAAATAGGATATTGTTTGAGGATCTTCGTAGGAATGAAGTTGTGCTATGTTCTAGAATTGTTTTTTCTATTAAGGAGATGCCTGACACATATAGGGATGAGCGACTTGATTATATTATGAACCCTTTTTATTTTGAAGAAAAACCCATTGGTTTCTTTGATGGCGCTACTGCAGGAGGGGTATGTGGTGTTGGAATTGTCCTTGAACTTAGTGTTCAACATTTCTTTAGAGGCTATCTTGTTGTTGGTACAGGTACAAACATTAAGGCATGGTTGCTTGGTTTATGGTGTCTTCTTCAATTTGCAAATAAATGTTTGATAATAGAATTAATAGTGATTGGGGATTCGAAGGTTGTAATAGATTGGTTTGTTGGGAAGTCACACTTAAATTCTCTCCCTTTATTGCCATGTAAGAAGAACATTTTGGAACTTAAGAAGTATTTCAGCTGGATAAATTGTATTCATGTACATAGACAGTTCAACTCTTGGGGAGACTGACTGTCAAAATAGGCCCTGGGGAAGAAGATTGGGTGGTTGATGTTTGAAGAAGTACATAATGATGTGGTGATCATCACTGGTACTCATCACATGTTCTAGAAAGGACATTGGCATATATACTATTGAACTTCAATCAATACTAGGAATGTTTTTGTATTTTGGGTATAACTTACTTTAGTGAAGAAGGTCTTATCTGATGTAAAATATCATTTAGACAGAGCATAGAGACTATAGAGGACAAAAACCTATTTTTGTTTGATAGGTTAAGCATGGTTTGTAAACTGCAAATTTTTTGTATTGGAAAGTTTCCTTTGATTCTACTTGAATATCAATGAAATCGCTTTTTTCTGGGTTAAAAAAAAAGATTTATGAATGACAAAAATCATGATGGAAAATGAAGGGAGAAATCTTGTTAACTAATAACTTGGTTAGTGAGTTACTATGTAAAGGTTTTTGTGTAAGAACTTTGATATATGTGGGAAACCTATGTTATATATTAATATATATATTAATTGACATCGAAGAAAATATTGTTAAACAACTAGAGTATATAATATTGTTGGTCGGGATTTCCAAACAAGATAGTCAGTTCATATATGCCAAAAAATAGATTTTTACAAATGTCCACAATTAAAACATTCAAAATTTCCTTATAGGTATACAACCTTAGGAAAACACATAGGATTTTAATTGATTTACTAAACATAAAGATTAACGAAAAACATGACGATTATTGGATTCTTCCCATGCAATGTTGAAAGGATGGGAGTACTGGTTTCTCAGATCCATGTGTCCCATCATTATGGACTATATCTTCCTCCTTGAAATCCACCTGGACTGAATTTGTCAACATCCTGTGGTTGGAAGTAGTTGAATGAGATCCTTTGCTAAGATTGTTGACCATATTTAGTAAAATAGAGCATTGTCCCTCCAAGTCATCAATTTGTTGCTTCTATTAGATCACAATGTTCATAAATATTACATTTTGAGAGGTACAATGAGGTTCATTTTCATGGACTTTCGTAGTCATAGAGAATAGTGAGGTTATGTTACATTGAATGGATTCTTCATGTCTTTTGAGGACCCTGCGAAATTCTCAGGCCTCCCAATATGCCATGGATAAGTCACATAGAGAAGGACAAGGCTGCTATCCCCTAACAAGTGTCTTAAGAGATGTATACTTCCACCTAAATGAATTTGTATTGAGGGGACCTTGATTCCAAAACTCGAGAAAAATACTGCTACACCACAAACCACACAACAAAATAACCTAGGCTTCTAGACACCACAATTCACCGATACAAATACAAGAGAACCATAATAACAAGTTCCCAATAAAGACTATGGTTGCATGAAAACCAAAGTATGATACACCTAGAAGAGAGTGAATAGGGTGCCAGGAGACCACAAATTTCTAGAAACAAAGCCCGAAAAACCATAAATATAGGTGCCAAGAAAAGGCCTAATATGTAAGAACACTGAAATACCATACATGCAAAAGAAATCCAAGAACCAAAACAAAGAAATGTCGCATGCACTAACCATGCCCTAAGACTTTAACCATGAAACAAAAATTTCAAAACACCATCCAAAGTCTAAGGGAAGCTCTTAGCACATGATTTTTTAGTTGAATAGCCTTGTTCCAAACATCATTGCTTGTTTTCCCCATGGGGCTCCATTATCCCACCTTTCCATTGAAAATATTTGTCAAGTGGTTCAAGAAGTAGACCATAAGTAGGCTCGAGCATGCAAGTGGGGGGTAGGAAGGCATTTTCGAATCTAGGTTATGCAACAACTCATGATTTTATTCCATAGGTTATTTTCCCATGATACTATCCTTCCAAATATGGATAATCTTACCACTACTTGGAATCCAAATTGTTTTGGATTAAATTATAGGAACCACTACTTTAACAAGTTTCTAGAAATGCGATCCTTTGTTGTTTTCCAACGGGTCATCAATGCATCTTTTACGATCTCTGTGGAAATATTTCTTGGAAAGGACTTACTTTCACCATTCCATATTATTGGAGATCAACCTCCATATTAATTTAGCTATGAGAGCTAAATTCATAAGTGAAATTTCTTTAATCTCCAAACCACCTTGATTCTTTGGGGCTCTCACTATTTTCTAGTTAATCAAACGAATTTTTTTTGTGTTTGATTTCCCTCCTTGCCAAAAAAAAATTCCAACTTCTTGTAAAACTTGTTGCATTATTTCCACTAGTGATAACATGGAAGAGCCCTGGAAAGTTGAAAAGTTAAAAGGACCAATTCTATTAGAAAAACTTGGTCTATTTTGTTCAACCATTGAGATCCCCACTGTTGGAGTTCAGATTTAATTTTACCAATGACATTGTGCCAAGACTATACCATTGGGTTGCTCAGAGAGATATGCATTCCTAGGTACTTGAATGAAGTCTAGGATTCTTGATATGGAAATAATAGAATTATGGAGATGACTTGTAGGAGATATGAGCTTATGTTCCAATAAAAAATGAGGAATTTTAGATGGTTAACCTTGCCACTTGAAGTACTTTAAAAAAGGTCCATAACCTATTTGAATTTCTCAACTATGATAGTAGAGTCATTTCCTAGGAGAAAGGTATCATTCATGAATTGTGAGTGATTCATGTTCTTGACCCCTATAACTAATTTAATTCCTGGAAGATTCACCAAGATCTTTTCTACTTCCAATTTCCTACTAAAGGATTCTGCCGTAATGATATAGATAAGGGAGGATAGGGGACAAACCTACCTCAAACCCCAACTACCTCTAAATAAAGTAGTGGGTCTCCCATTTACCAAAGGGGTGATCCATAGATTGCTAATGAAAGAGGAAACCCATCAACTAAAAGAAGGATAGAAGCCAAATTTGAACAAGACACCAAATAAAAAGGAGTTCCTTACCCTATCAAAAGCATTGCCCATGTTTATTTTGAAAATCTTTTCCTTTTCATTATTCTATTTTCTTGACTGTATTACTTCCTGCACCATAATTATATTTCCACTATCTGACTTTTTTGGATGAACCCTCCTTGATTGTTGGAGATTATTTTAGAGAGGATATTTTTTAACATGTCAACCATAATCCTTGATAGGATCTTGTTGGAGGAGTTGAATAGAGAGATTAGGTGAATCCTTGAAAAGGAATAAGGGTTAGCTTCTTTATGAATAAGAGCAATAAGGGAAGAATTTGTATTGCTACCAAGTTTACAATATTTTTGAACAAAGTACTGCAACATCCTATTTAAGTTGATTTTAATTATGTTCTAGTAGACACTATAGAAATGGATAGTGAATCCATCATATCTTAGGGATTTGTCAGGATCTAGACCCCATATTGCATTGATGATTTCAATTTCATCAATTGTTTTCATCAAATCAACATTCTATTCATGGGTTATTACCAAAGGGATATGCTCCAACATTGGAATAGTGGTAGTTGGATAACCCCCCTCTTGATCCATGTATAGGGCCTCAAAATGAGACCTGGCTGCCTTTTTTCTTGTTGAAAAGTTACTCAGGTTTGATCCATCCTCCAAGGATATTTATTTAACACTATTCTTTAGCATTATGAATTTATCTTACCCATGGAAAAATAAAGTATTCCTATCCCCGGATTTTAGCCACATACTACACAATTTGAATTGCCACCTTTCCTCCTTGGATCTGAGAAATTTGTGGAGCTTTTGGAAAATAATTCTTTCTATGTTTTGATGCTCACTGTTTATGTCTTCATCCTCCATTTTTTCCTATATGTTTTCCAACTAAGATCTAAGATTAACTTTTTCTATCTCCGAGGGTGTATACATGTGCTTCGCCCACTCTTTGAGGGACAATTTTATAGCTTTCACCTTTTTCTCCAAAATGTATACTGGGGATCCTATGACACATTTGTGCCATTCAAATATGATTATCTCCAAAAATTTAGGACCTTGCAGCCAAAGAGAGTTGAACCTAAATGGGAGAGGCTCAAAATCTACAAAGCGATAAGTTTGTGATCATAGACAATTGAAGGAATGACTTTAGAGGAAAGGAAATTATCATGCAGAAGGAAATCACTTTTAATAAGGAATTAGTCAAGTCTTGATGCAATGTGGCCAAGATAAAGTCTTTTATTGGACCATGTCAATTTTCCTTTGATTGGTTTTATGTCCACCATGTCCCATTCTACAATGAAATTCTCCATTTTTTTCCTAAAATGGATCTCTAACTATACTTGCCCCTCTTTTTTATTTTCTGCTCAAAGTCACATTGAAGTCCCCAGTGATGATAGTTTTTTGAGAATATTCATTATTTTAAAGATAAAAGGGAGGATCAATACTCTTCTTTTTCTCTATAGGTTTCCAACATATAAACATTGAAAACATTAAATCTCTTTCCTAATTTCTGGTGTGTGAAGCTTGAAAATATCCAGTGTTGAGTTTGAAATGAGAATTCCCAGAGGAGAAGAGGGATGTTCCATAAATTTTAAAGGCTCCCAAAGGAACTTCTTGAACTGATCAATATGCCATCACAACTTTTCCATTGAATCTTACCTGCTTTTAGGGCTATTGATGCCTATAACTTAGCTTCTGGAGGAGGAGGATAATAGGATTTTCAGATTTGATTAAGTCTCTCAATGTTTCTACTTTGAACTGACTACCCAATCCTCTGGAGTTCTAGGAGACTATATTAATTATTTCATCAAGGGTTTATGGATGTTTCCTTGTGGCAGAGCATTGAGTTCGGGAGTTTTAACATTTCTAGATCTAACTCCATAATATTTTTCTACAGTTGATTGAATGCCCAAGAGTTTTATCTTGTTGGTTATCTATTCTATTTCTTCTTTTGTTGGCTTCCTAACAAATTTATTTGACAACTTCTACTCCATTTTGTCCTATTTTTTGTCTTATTCTTCTAGCTACTAATGGGATTTGTTTTGGGTTAAAATACTTGATGAGAACTACTACTTTTTTGGGATATTGTTGATTTCTTCCAATAGATCCGATAGAGTGTCCTCATTGATTATAGGAAACAATGCTTCCTAGATTTTGGACAAGGTACACATGCTAGGTGGAAATGGTGAGGCAAGGGTAGAAATTGAATGCGTCATTATTTCAGAGAAAGGGATTGTATCTTCTTGGGATAAACTTTCATACATGTTATTTTGAGAGCTCATGCCTCCTCCCCTAATAAAGCCTAGGGACTATTGGGCCTGATATGAGGATTGAATAACAAGAGTCTCAACTACTTGATATTGAAAAGCTACATGCTTGGATCCAGAGGGGGCCAAGGGGCCTGAAGTTGAGGGAGCTAATTTGGGGAGTGAATATGAGGTGGGCTACTTGGTGTTCAAATTTTTCTTGACAGTCTGCTAATTCTCTTGTTTTTTTGAGTCGTTTGAGATTCTTGGATATTCTTTTTACAATCCTTTACAAAATGCCCATATTCATGGTGGATTTTGCATTTGAAGGGTAGATGCTCATAGTACAAGGGATGAACATGCTTCCAATTATCGAAAGTCAAAAGGATTTTTTTTGGAAGAACCTTTTTGAAATCAACCTCCACATAGACTCTTGCACATGCAAACAAGTCATCCTTGGGTTCAAATTTGTCAATGTATCGACCTACAGAGTCTTCGATATTACACATTATGTGTTCATTCCATTAGTGGAGAGAATCAGGGGAAATTTGAGGTCTAAAATGGGCCTCTTAAGGAAAATAATAAAATAATAGTTAAAATAATAAAATAAAATTTATGAATTTTTAAATGAAAAGAAAGAAAACTACTTTTTTAAAGTGAATTTTCAACTAATCTCCTTATAGGTTTACTCACATTTCAAGTGTAGGCACTTGTTTGATGTGGAATTTTATTATGCATCCAATGAGTACCCACTCTATATAATTTTGATAGACCCACAATAAGATAAACTTGAAATACATGAAAACATGTATTTCTTGATACATGTTTTTTTAATGTATTTCCAATTTATCTCACTATGGGTATCAAAAGTATGTAGAGTGGGCACTCATTGGATGTGGAATTTAATTCCACATCCAATGAGCGCCTACACTTGAAATTTGAGTAAACTTATAAGGAGATAAGTTGAAAATATGATTAAAAAAAGTAGTTTTCTTCCTTTCCCTCCAAAAATATTTACCCTTATGGTTGACATCATCATCTTGAATTCTATTGGTTCTTTTAAAATTGATTTTAATTGTACATTTTTTGTTTTAGGGCCCATTTTTTACTTCAAAATTCCTTTAATGCAAACCCAAACCGAAACAGTCGAGCGGACATCTTGCTTAGGGTTGAAGTTTGGATTCCAATGATTTAGGTACATTCCTTTGGTGTTGAATAATTATGGTCCATTTCTAAAGATGATATTCCTATATTCTTTGGTTTCAAACATAAAGGCATAAAAAATCTTACCAGAGAAGTAATGGGTGAGATTAACTTTGATAAAGACTTGGTAGTTTCTCATAACCGAATTTGCCATATGTCTGGGAAATGCCCAGATACTAGTGAACTGGATAATCAGGTCATGCTTTGCCAACACCAAGGTTATATGCCACAAGGAAGAGGTAGGAAGAGGGACTTCATGGATATTGTCAAGCTTCTTGACAAACTCTGAAGGCTGTGATTTTGGAACCTTCTCTAAAGTAGAGACTAGAGCATGGAAGGAGAGAACTTCTGGGTTTAGAGGGGGAGTGGGGAGGGGGGTGACCCCGTCTAGGATAAGGATCCATGATAGGAGCCAAAGCCCTATCAAAGTAGTTAGCAGATAGGGCATGCACAACTCCAACGATTCATGGTTTTTTTACACATGTGTTATATCAATGACCAATCTTAATGTCTTTTCAGATTAATAAACATAAATGAGATTCTTTTTGTAAATTGATTTCACATTTTTTTTTCATTTCCATAAATAATTTTTCATTTCTTTTATTAGTTATACATAATACATTTCCCAGGGAAACCCATTGGGCACTTCCCCTCATTTTTAGGATGGTACCTATGGTAAATTGTGTTTTTCAAGGATTAAGGCCAAGTCAACATCTCAACAACAATCGACTCATAAAGAAAAAACATGTCACAAAGTGGGATTTGAACTCGGCCAGTGGAGGAAATAAATTTTCCTCTCAGCCACTTGATATACACCCAATTGACAGTTTCCAAATTACTTATCAGAACACACTTTCATCCAGCTATTGGTTTGACTAATTACATGATATGTTATCTACACCCTTGTGTAAAATCAATCCTTAATTCCATGCTTATAGATCCAAACTTGTGATAGGCATTTTAATTATTTATGGGTTTTTCTCTAGGATTGTTTTCTAAGAGAGTGCATACTACCATGTACTAAAATTTAACACATACTCCATGGGAAAAATAATATCCTATGAGGTTCTCTCTATTAGAAAAAGCATGGAATTTCCACATAGAACGAACACCTTGAGCAACCACTCAAAAAACTAGATCAAAGATCAATACACTGATGTTTTTACATGGTTAAAACCCTCTAAGAGAGAAGCAATCCATGGCCCCAACTAATGGGACCACTTGAGGTAATATATTAATGCAAAATAAAAATGTGTACTTAAGAGTTTCTTATAATTGATCTTTAGCAAATGACCCTCCATGATCTTTAAATAGAGATCATGGACCAATTCGGTGTCAAGCCATGGTTCAATATAGCCATTAGTATTGAGGGGAATATGAGCTGTCGAATAAATTTATGTCTATAACATGGTCTTTGGATTACATAACTACAAATGGATGCTAAAGAAACACACTTTTAACTAAAGACACATTATATTAAATTGATATTAACTAACTTCTGAGTGTCGAAATATCCTAACATACCCCCTTAAGAACAACTTGAGATAGGATTGAAGGTTTTACAAAGGTGACACAATACGAGAAGGAAGGAGAATTTAGAGCCTATCCTCCGTCAATGAAAAATTCATGAAATCCTAACATAGATTGAAGTTTGGAAAACTTTATTTTTGTGATAGACTTTGTGAAAAATTCTACAACTTGATAATTTGTAGGGAAAAATGGCACTTCAAGGACATGATCATGAATGAGCTTTCTGATGAAGCACATTTGTAGCTCAATGTGTTTGTTGCACCAATGTTGAACTTGATATTTGGTGTTCTTGATGACACTGATTGTCACACCAAAGGGTGCTCAAATGGCATTGCTAGAATCCAAACTTTGAAAGGATCTATCAAAGCCACTAAGCTTATTGAATTGCATTAATTGTTTCTTGGTACTCTACCTCTGTTGAAGAAAGAGAAAGAGCCTTTTGTTTCTTACAAGCCCAAGTGATAGGTCCAGAACCAAGACTGAAAACCTATAGTAGAATTTCGATAATCAAGGTCATCGACCCAATCAAAATTAGTGAAACCAACCAACAAAGGAGTCCCTTTGAATTGTAATGTATCCCAAATTAAATTGTACCTTGGATATACCAAACCATCCTTTTTGTTTCTTTCCAATGGCTCTCATGGGGTGTTTTCTCATAGAAGGAAGCAAGACCAGTAGCGAAGGAACTATCAGGATGGGTATGAGTCAAATACAAAATGCTATAAACTAACTAACAATACAAAGTGGCATCTACTTCAGGTGTAGTACAGGTTGTACCAACTTGCAGGACTCTAAAATGGAAGGGCGATGGGGCTGGTTTACAATATTACATATGAAAGCGATAAACAAGGTCACATGCATACTTAGATTGGGAAAGAAATATTCCTTCCTTGGTTTGCAATACTTGGAGGCCAATGAAATAATGCAAATAACCTAAGTCTGTCATTTCAAATTTCTTCTTAAGGATAGATTTCACATGGTTTAAAATTTTAGGGTCACTACTAGCGAGGATAAGGTTGTCAACATAAAGACCAAGTATTATGAGATGGCTTCCTACTTTCTTGGTATAGACATTGGGGTCCGAATGACAACTAGAAAATTCAGTGTCAAGAAGAAATCTCTCCATTTTAACATACCAAGACCGAGGAGCTTGCTTAATACCATAGAGAGATTTCTTAAGCAAAAAAAACAATGATGAAGTCATTCTAAACATAGTTAGGAGGTTGTTCCATGCATACTTCTTCTTGCAGATCCTCATGCAATAAGACACATTTAACATTCATTTGATGAAAATCCCATTAATGTGAGGTAGGAAGGGCTAGAACAAGGCAGATGGAATTCATTTTGGCCATGAGGGAAAATTTTTCATTGGAGTCAATTCCTTCAAATTGAGAAAATACTTTGGCAACTAACCATGCCTTATGTCTTTCAACACTTCAATCTAATTCATACATAGTTATATACACCCATTTACATCTAACAAATTTTCTTCCTTTTTAAAGAGGTACAAAATCCCACGTATCATTTTCCATTAAGGAATGATATTCTTCATTAATTTCTATGTCCCAATCTATATTTCCAGAAGCTTCTGCAAACATTTTTGGAACATGAGTCTTTGAAACTTGAGCCAAAAGAGATGAGGTTCACTATAATTTTGAACATGTACATCGCTGATTTTTAGGATCATTGGCAAGATCACCAAGTACTTCTCGTGATGAATGGACTCATCTAGCAAGATGTGGTGTTGGTGTAGGTTCGTGTTCAATGGACTCAACTATAGGAAGATGAGTAGATAGAGGTGGATTTTCATCCTCACTATCATCATCTAAAGAGGAAACTAGAATAGGATCAAAAGATGGCACAGAGACTATAGATGTCTTGCAAGCTGGAGATGGCACAAACATTGAATTAGGATAGTAGGATGAGATATTTTAATCAAACTTAATATCTCTTCTAATAATTGTTTCATTGGAATGAGGTTGAAGAATTATATAACCTTTTACATCTTCTCACTTTTCGGTTGTATTTCTTTCCATTTTTCATCAATAATGTGAGCCCATGTTTCACTACCAAACACACATAAGTGGCTTACATCTGGATTAATTTTACTCCATGCTTGTTTCATTGTTATATATTTTTAAATCTTTTGTTGGAGTGTGTTTTAAGATGCAATTGGCACAAGCTTCTGCATGTTAATGAAGACTTAATCCCTTAGTTTGGATCATACAATTTTCCATTTTCTTTAATGTGTGATTCTTTCTCTTGGCAACACCATTTTGTTGTGGTGTATATGGAACAATATGTTTCATTTTAATTCCCTCTACAATATAGTAAGTTATGCATTTGTTGTTAATATATTCACCTCCATTATCTATTTTTAACGTCTATAGTCAATGTCTAGATTATTTTTTTACAAGGGATTTGTAGGCAAAAAACATATTAAAAAATTCACTCTCAAGTTTCAAGAAATCAACCAAAGTGCATCTGGAGAAGTCATCAATGAATGTTAAGAAGCAATTTTACCCAGAGAAAGAAGGACAAAAAACCGAACCACACAAATCATTATGAACAAGTTGCAAAGGGGTCGAGGCATGCCAAGAGACATGTTTGTTAAAACTATTCCAATGATGTTTTCCAAGAAAACAACCGACAAAAACACCATCTATGCAAGAAACGAGAGGAAGATCGATAACCATATTTTGATTACATAGTTGATGTGATGAGCAATAGGTTAATGACCAAACCGATCATGCCAAAGTTTTCTCAAATCATCCCTATGAGCAATAAAAAATGATGGAAAAGATGATGACCCAAAGCTGTCAAATTCTTACAACCTAGTAATATCATTAACAATTTCAATTGTTAGAACATACTTAGGATCTTTTAAATAATTCATTATAACTTGGAAAGGTGAAAACTCTATTGTTTTACCTTAACATGAATGAGTGATCTGATATATTGATAAAAGGTTGCAAGAGAGACTTGGAGCACATAATACATTATTAAAATTACCATCATCTAATTGAACTATTCCAAACCCTACAATGCTAGGAAATCTATCATCACCAAAAAATATTTGTTTGGTGTTACATTAACTAAGAAAATAAAAAATGGCTTTATCCTTAACCATATGATAAGATGTTCCATAATCAATAAGCCCCTCATTAGAAGAAGACTTGCAGATGTTGCATTGAAGGAAAAATGAAAAACAAAAAGTGCATGCCCATGATAAGAAGAGATGGAAGAAGAAAAAATAATGTTGATGTTGTGCTTCTTTATAGATACTTCTAATGTCTCCATCTTTTTAAAACATTTAGACTCTAGATGACCATCTCACCCACAAAAATTGCAATGTTTGCGAGTCTTCTTACTTTTTGATTTTGGTCCTTTGTGACCATTGGGAGTAGAAGTTGGCTGACATGGTTTGACACCTTTGTTTTTCTTGTTGTTGTGAGGATGTTGCGTCTTTGGATGCTTGAATTTATCTTTCTGTTCAACCACTAATGCTTTATTAGATGTACCTATAGTGTTGATCACTCCAAGATGCAAGATCTTATCTTGCTCTCTAATAAGAGAATCACAAAAGGACTGAAGAGAGGGTGCTCTATAAGAAGTACTTAGAGCTTCTTTGGTGGAGTGAAAAGTAGATACAAAAACATAATATGTACTACCAAGCTTAGCAAGAATAACATATATACATTGGTCATCCTTCATTTCTAATATACAACATTTAGGCACAAGTCTAAGTGTTTTGAACTTGGACAAATAATCTTCAATGCAATAGAAATCATTGGGATTTAAAGAAATTAATTGATTTTTAAACTGATTGGATCAAATCTCATTGTGTTTACCAAACACCTTTTCCAACTAATTCCAAGCTTCATTTGGGTCATCAATTCCTTGAAGGTGAAATTGTAAACCACTAGAGATAGACATTCCAATTAATCCACGTGCTTCGTCATTTTTACTATCGCATTTGTCTTTCTTTACAACATTAGTGGGGGATTTTTCTTTTCCCAAGGTAATCTAGTACAATCCTTTACTTCATAGTACATCCTTCATATGAGATTTCCATGAGAAGTAGTTAGTACTAGTAATAAAAAGATTATTTGGACTAACCATATTAAAATATGCATTCAAAAGATGAAACTAATTGTTTGAATGAAATTCTCTCAAAAAATTAGGAACTTTCAAAATAAATAACATGGAGAACATAATTCAGATGTAAAAGTTATTTCATTTCAAAAAAAAAAAATGTAACTAAAGTGCCACATGGCAGGTAGAAGTTAGCCCAAGTGGTGAAGGATGCACAATAAGGTTTCTAAGTAAAAAAAAATATCTTCCTTTTCTAACTTTGCCTATAATCCCACTTTCACAAATAAGTTACCTATGAAATGACCCACTTTTATAAATTAAAGTTGCATGAAAAAAATAACTTAAAAAAAGAATATTAAATTTACTTTATAGTGATTTACTTTAATAATTTAAGTGAAATTTACTTTACAATAAAGTTATGTGAAATTTAAGGTTGCATGATTTTTTTCAAAAGTTAACTTAATAAAAAGAAATAATCAAACTCAAGACTTCTTATTAGTCCCTGCTAAAGAAGGACTATAGCAATGAGTTTGCTATTGATTTGACATTAATTTCCATTGACTTAAAAAATTTCCATGGGAAACCTAATGTTCTACATAAGAAATACAAATTTTTATTTTTTTAATCTATAAAATAACTTATTTTTTTAAAGTATCATTGGTTGAAAAGTTTGAGGTGTTATTGTGGCCTTCACGTGTTCAAGAAATTTTAACCAACAACCTCAATCTAATCTGGAATTTTTTTTATTAATATATTCCTCGAAATTTGGTACCAGAGTTATCTGCGTGGGACGCATTCCAAATAAGAGAGAAGCGACAGACAATAGAGATTGTAATAGATGCCCCCCCCCCCATAATAAATACTTCATACCTATCGTTCAATCTCCTTAGTCTGGGCTTAATGAATGCACTTTTTGTCAACCTATCTATCGATCTATCTCCGCAGTTTGCGCTTAATGAATACGGTTGTCACTCTCTCCAACAAGCATCCATTTTACCACCTGTTCAATTTGTAATAACATGATAACTGATTAAAATCTTCGAACCATGATTTTACAAAGATACCACCCCTATCCCAAATCCATGAATCTGTCTTTCAAAAATGTATGCAACCTATAATGTTAAAAAAAAATTAAAAAAACATTTAAGAAATATCCTATGAGCAAAGTAGGGTTAATTTAATTGTAAGACTTGTGCATAGAGATTGGCACACAAATATATTTTTATAATTTAGTCTATGAAATCATAACACGTGTAAGAAGGAGTTGTGTAAAGGATTCCACGGTTGCCTCGTCGTTCGAGCCCTCTACCTCGTTAGAGAGCTTATCCCCTATACTGCCTTCTTAGACTGCAGGCTCCAAGAGTGTTCCAGATTTGCATAGCTCCAATTCTGCTTACGATTAGGCCCCAGATCGTACATCAAGCCATTATTTAGTTGTTGCTTCATATCGAACCCAGACGAAGCTTCTTGTTCCTCTTTTCCAGAGTTGGGTACTAGTGCAGGCTTGGCTCCAGTTTCTGAGGATCCTTCATTAAAATTAGAAGAAGTTGCTACTGTGGATCCATGAATTCTCATATGTCCGCCGAGATCCCTTCCACAGGCGAATCTTCTCTTCCAAACATGCTTGAATCTCTATACACATTTGACAATTCAATGCATTCGGTGATTCAATGGGCAACAAGCTTCAAAATGCCAAAGTTGCGATTCGCTGGGCCATAGATTATTTCCTAAAAGCTACTGCTCACCCAGGCAAAATCTTCGTGCAGGTATGAAGGAATTAAAATTATAGTCTTCTCCATTAAACCGAAGCATTCATAAGAATTAAAAAGACAAGGAATGATTACATAAATAAATGTTTATTGATTTGTGCTTGCTAAGGTCGATGACCCCAACACTGATCATGATTGTTGGGAGAGACCAGAAGACATGGACACATCTCGTACCGCTTATACTTGGAAATAATGGAGTAAGCACCAGTTGTAAGCTTCATTTGTGAGAGTCAGTTGTAGGCGTCTTAAGAATCAGTTCATACTTGAACTGTCTGTAGAGTCTAGTTGTTTTTGGTTTGCATGTAACTGACTCAGTGGAATCTTTTCCTATTTAAGAATGTAATCAGTCTTCATTGAATTATAGAGAAGTGAGTGTAGCCTCACCATGTGTTTGTTTCGCATATTTTAACTTGGTATCAGAGCCATGGGGAGAGGTGCGGAAATTCATAGAGGTCCGCAGGTCCCTCCTCTAGTAGGGTGTGGCGACATATTACTCACACTTTCATGCATGCCTAGAACCTGAAATTTTCGCACCCTGCTGTGCATTTCAGTGCGTACATCCTTCCATATTTTCGCAGACAAGTGACTCATGAGCCGCGAACCTCCCGGAGTCTATGATAGGGTTGAGTCGTGAAAACCCTTGTGTCTACGCAGGTGTGGATTCTTGAGTCGCGTGGAAATCCGTCTACTTGCAAATCACGTGAGCTCGTGGAAGGCAAATCCTGAAGGTATCCGGGAGAAAATACGTAGAAAGAGATAGCATGAAATTTCAGAGCTTGTGGGAAGCCATGATTTGCGTGAGCATTGGTACGTGAGGGCCGATCCATCATCTCCCATTCGGTGCAAATCCGTGAGCAAGTTTTCATGCGTGGAGTGAAGGCAAATCGATAGTTTGCATGCGTGAGTTTTCATTGGAGTTGTTTTTTATTAAAGCGAGTTAAACGTTTAGATCATTCCTTTTAAATAGTGAAGTGGAGTGGAGCTATAAAGGTTATTAAAATTTATTATGATAGTTTCCTAAAGCTTGAAGTGAAAATGGTGGAAGGAGTTATTCACTTTTTTTTTATTATTAAAGTGGTTGCATGTGGAGTTTAAACTTTATATGGACTATAAAGTTATTAAAGTGGGTTTTATTTTGAAGTTTATTAAAAGTAAATTTTTTTCATAGTGGATATCTTCTATAAAGAGGTGAAGAGGGAGTTATAAGTTTTTTCTTTAAAAAGTGGATATTTTGGATATTAAGATGCATGCATGATTTAAAGGTTGATATATGCATGTGAGGTGGTGTTATGATTTAAAGGTGGATGCATGCATGATTTAAGCTGAGTACAAAGATAGAGTTGGATCAGTGGATCCGAAGGCAGAGCGACGGATTGCTCAGCATAGGAGAAAACTCGACATAAAGTTGCATATCCTTGGTGATTCACTTGTAGAGAATATCTTGCAGCGATGGAGAATCTGCTGGCAGAGACCTACCTCAACGAAGCCAACAAGTTAGATGGATCGAATTTCATTAACTAGAAATTTAAGATGCAGTCGCTCATGGAAGGCTATGGTGTCTGGAACATTGCGAAGGGAACTGAATTGAAACCTAATGCGGCTGCAGGTGCGACAACAACACAGATCCAAGATTGGGAGAAGCGCGAAAATAAGGCAAAGGTATTGTTGCACATGTCAGTTAAAGATAACATAATTCCACATATCAGAGATGCTACAACTTCTGCTACAGCATGGACACTGCTTAAAGCATTGTATGAAACTAGCAACACAAATCACATTTTGTTTCTGAAATCTAAATTGCTAGGCATTAAAATGGATGGAAATGAATCTGTTAGTTCATTTTTGGGTCGTATTAAAGAGGTGAAAGACAAGCTAGTAAATATAGGGGAAACTGTTTCCAACATTGACCTGGTCACTATTACCTTAAATGGTATGCTAGAATATTATCATATGTTCATAACAGGTCTCGCAGCAAGGGAGAAATCTCTCACGTTTGAAGAACTGACAGGTATTTTTCTGCAAGAGGAAGAGAGGTGCGGGAATCTGAAGCCTCAAAATAAATATTTGGCACTGTGGTCAAATAAGAGATCTGCAAGAGGGAGATTAGGAGAAAGAGGTAGAGGAGACAGTTCATGGTAGAGAGGCGGTTCATGGCAGAGAGACAGTTCATTGCAGAGAAGACAATCTCCAAATCAAGGTATGCAATTTGACAAGAATGAGTCAAAGAGTTGTTTTTATTGTGGTCGACCTGGACATATTGTTAAAGATTGTCATAAGAAGAAAAGTGATGAGGCTAGGAATAAACCTAGAACACATTCAGGTCATTATGCAGAAAAATTGTCAAATCATGATCTCAGATTATTTATTTCTAGTGATGATATTGATGAACCCCCAAATTTTGAATCACGAGATCTTAGGCTATTTGTGTCTAACACTTCTTTATCTACTGAAACGGATGATTCTGATGCCTGTTTTGTGGATTCCGGAGCATCAGTACATATGACTTGTAATAAAAATTGCTATGCTAATTTTAAAGAAACACATAATGGTGCCAGCATATATCTTGGAGATGACCGCACTCATCAGATCAAGGGATATGGAGAAATTCCTGTGACATTGCCGAATGGTACAGTTTGTCACATTCACAATGTTGTTTATGTGCCAGGAATAAAGAAAATTTTGATCTTTGTGTCCACCATTACATATCAGGACTTGAAGGTTGAATTCTTCAAAGACTATTGCATAGTGAAGGATCTGCTGGACCATTTCAAAACTGTTGCAACGAGAGTCAGAGAAGGAGGCCTATACAAACTTGATGTTACCAACAAAGCACATCATGCACTAACTTTTGCAACTATGCCAACAAATATTCTTTGGCATCAAAGGTATGACCACATCAATCATCTTAATTTATTGTTATTACAAAAAAAGAATATGGTTGAAGGACTTCCCATGTTAAAGAATGAGAAGGTTGCTTGTGATGGATGTGCATTAGGAAAGATGCATAGAGATGAATTCCCCTCTAATCTTGATAAGAAAAAGAGAGATGTGTTAGATCTTGTACATACTGATATTTGTGGGCCTATGCAGACTAGGTCTTTAGGAGATGTATTTTACTTTCTGTTATTTATTGATGATTTCACGAGATATACATGGGTTTACTTCCTTAGAAGAAAAAATGATGTTTTCGAGTACTTTAAGGAATTCAGAACCATGGTAGAAAAGCAGACAGGAAAATCCATCAAAATCCTCCATTCAGATCAAGGGGGAGAGTATAAATTAGGGGACTTCAACAAATATTGCAAAGATCATGGAATAGTACAACAATTTAGAGTACCTCACACTCCAGAGCAGAATGGAGTCGCTAAAAGGAAAAACAGAACTCTGGTAGAGTGTGCACGCAGTATGATGAAAGGTAAGAATCTCTCAAATGCATTTTGGGTTGAAGCCATAAATACTACAGTTTATTTAAAGAATAAAAGTCCAACAAGGTGTCTTGATGGATTTACTCCTTTCGAAGCCTTGTATGGGTCCAAACCTGTAGTTCATAATTTGAAAGTATTTGGGTGTAAGGATTTTGCTCATATTCCAAAGAAGAATAGGAGGAAATTAGATGCTAAAGCCATTAAATGTATTGTCATTGGGTATTGTTATGAATTTAAAGCATACAAACTGTTTGATCCTGCTACTCACAAAGAATTTTCAAGTAGAGATGTACTTTTCCATGAGCAGGAAGCAAAAAATCATGACGACAATAGTCATGAGGAATGACAGAGACTTCTTGATGAAGGAGTTAAAGAAGAGCAGCAACAACCACCACAATAACATCCACCACAACAACAACCATCCCCACAGCGACAACAACAACAACAAGGACTTAGTGATATGGACAATTCAAGCAATCACAGTTCACCTAGAGGTGAAGACAGATCTTCACAAAGTGGGGAGGAAGATAATCAATTGAGAAAATATTCACAACATATTCGACTTCCTGAGAGGTATAAAGACTATGCCCTAATGAGTACCATTTCAAATGTCATAGAACCCATGAATTTTGATGAAGGTAATGAGCATGATGAATGGCGAAATGCAATGGAGGAAGAATACGAATCTATAATAAAAAACAATACTTGGGAATTGACTGAATTTCCTAAACATAAGAAGCCCATTGGATGCAGATGGATATACAAACCCAAGTTTGAATCAGATGGTAGTATAGATAAGTATAAGACTAGACTGGTTGCAAAGGGGTATTCACAAACATAAGGTATTGATTATGATGAAACATTTGCACCAATAGCTAAATTGAATACTATCAGAATGTTAATTTCTTTAGCTACAAAGTACCATTGGAAGCTACACCAGTTAGATGTTAAATATGCATTTTTGAATGGTGAGTTAAAGAAAGAGGTTTACCTTACTCAACCTGAAGGGTTTGTGGAAAAGGGGCAAGAACACTTAGTGTGTAAGTTAAAGAAAACATTGTATGGACTAAAATAGGCACCTAGGTCATGGTATGAGAAGATATACTCTTTCTTTTTCAACAGGGTTTTATGAGGAGCAAAAGTGATCAAAATCTATATACCAAATTTGATGAGAAGGGGTATATAGTATTGATTTCCTTATATGTTGATGATTTGATAATTACAGGAAATGCAGAGAAATTAATTGATGAAATCAAGCAGGAGTTGTCAAAAGTATTTGAAATGAAAGATCTTGGTGAGTTACATTACTACTTAGGTCTTGAAGTTTGGAGAAATGCAGGCCAAACTTTTGTTTGTCAGAGTAAGTATATCAGAGAAATACTTAAGAGATTTAAAATTGATCAGTGTAAGTCTTCTAGTGTTCTCATGCAGTAGAATGTGAAGCTTTTTTGTGTGGTTCGAAGGAGGTGAATGGCACTGTGTATAGAGAGATGGTGGGTAGTTTGAATTATCTTATCACAACCAGACCTGATATTTCATATTCTGTGAGTGTGTTAAGTCAGTTTATGGCGAAACCTCATGAAAGCCATTGGAATGCAACAAAGGCAGTACTCAGGTATCTAAAAGAACACTTGATTATGGTATTAAATATACTGATGCATCTGATGTTGAGTTGACAGGTTATTCAGATTCTGATTGGGTTGGAAATCTGGATGATTGAAGATCAACCACTGGATATGCGTTTGGCATTGGATCCAGGGTTGTTTCATGGAGCAGTAAATAACAGCCTACTGTATCTTTGTCATCTACTGAAGCAGAATATAAAGCCTTGTGTGCAACAACTTGTGAAGATGTTTAGTTAATAAGACTTCTTCAAGATGTTGGAGGAGAATGAAAGGAACCTATGATGATCAAATGTGATAATAAAAGTTCAATCAATATTGTGAAGAATCCGATTTTTCATGCAAGGACAAAGCATGTTGAAGCTCAGTTTCATTTTGTTAGAGAAAAGTTGCAGTCAAATGAAATAGCTCTTATGTATTGTAATACTAGTGAAAATGNNNNAAGCTCAGTTTCATTTTGTTAGAGAAAAGTTGCAGTCAAATGAAATAGCTCTTATGTATTGTAATACTAGTGAAAATGTTGCTGATATTTTCACTAAGCCTCTTGGAAAGATTAAGCTTGAGCTGTTTAGGGAGATGTTAGGTGTAGAAGTCAATCCATTCTCCATTAAGGGGGAGGCTTGAAAATAATGGAGTAAGCACCAGTTATAAGCTTCAGTTGTGAGAGTCAGTTGTAGGCGTCTTAAGAGTCACTTTGTAGTTGAATTGTTTGTAGAGTCTAGAGTCTAGTTGTTTGTGGTTTGCATGTAACAGTAGAGTCTTTTCCTATTTAAGAATGTAATCAGTCTTCATTGAATTATAGAGAAGTGAGAGTAGCCTCACCATGTGTTTGTTTCTCATATTTTAACTCTTATAGCATCGACGCCCAAAATCCAAGCTCCGATGTTGCTGGTGAAACTGCTGCAGCAATGGCTGCCGTGTCCATCGTCTTTCAAACATCCAACTTGGATTATTCCCAACGTCTATTTGACACTGCGACTTAGGTGAGGAAAAATATGCTTACAACTATAACACAATTGCAGATTTAATTCAATGTACTTTGATTCTTCTTTGTATAAATGCATGATATGATTTCTACAACACTTGCTAACACATTCTGTCTGTCTCTACTCTGTAGCTCTTCGATTTTGGTAGATAGATATAGGGGACCTTATAATGACAGCCTCAAGTCAGCAGTTTGTCCATTTTACTGTGACTATAGCGGATACCAAGTTAGTTTTCTATAAGTCCAATTATTTCCCAGCTTAAAAAGTTCCGTAAAAAACCATACGTAAATTTATAGTTTATAATGTGGATTCCAGGATGAATCGATGTGGACTTCTGCATGGCTAAACAAAGCATCGACCAACGACTCCTTTTATCTTCAGTACATTCAAGCCAATGGAAAGACACCTGGAGCTAATGACAACATTGATGAATTCAGTTGGGAAAATAAGCATGCTGGCATTAATGTGCTTCTCTCCAAGGTTATTACTAGTCCGCAGTGCTTATATCAACTGTAATTGAATTTACAAGGCTATCTATACTTACTCGTATGCGAGTGTTTTCAGGATTATTTGTCTGAGAATATATCGTTCTTAGAATCATACCAGGAACGCGCTGACAGTTTCATTTGCAGCCTCTTACCTGAAACATCCGATTCACATGTTCAGTACACACCAGGTTATTAATTCCCATGGACCCGTTTTTCTATATTTCTTTTGGGTTGTAGGTTGTTGGAGGACTGGGCAGGGAATTAATTTCATTATGTGGAAAGTGAAGCTGATTGATTGAAGTATGTGTCGTTTTGCAGGTGGATTCATATACAAATCTAATGCAAGTAATATGCAGAGCACGACATCAATGTCGTTTTTGGCTTTAGCGTATGCCAAGTACCTCAACGATGTGTCTAAAGTTGCACGGTGTGCAAACGTTGAGGCAACTCCAGCCAGACTTCGGGCCTTCGCAAAACGACAGGTAGGTACAACAATGGTTTTTTCTTCGAAATGACGATTAGAAATCAAGAAATGATAGTCACGCTGCAAATCCAAGAGAGCATTTCTGAAAAGGGTTTAATGAATTTATATGACGTGGGTGCAGCCAATGCAGATTGATTATATATTATGAGAGAACCCTCTGGATCTGTCATACATGGTGGGATATGGCTCTC
>JZKD02S1674052.1:18117-32453 GCA_000966675.3 Picea glauca | reverse complement strand
TGAAAAGTGGTCGGACATGCTTCAAAATAGGTTTACAAGAGATAATGAGGAGAGGTGAGTGTCCAACGGTGAAATGACTGCAAAACACGTAAAACAAAAGAGGGCATGATGGTGCAGTTCAACGGATAGCTTGTATATTTGTGAAATTGTGGGAAATTGCCTAAGTATGAAATAGGGAAACGGTCAGTCAGGCTCGTTTTCAGAATTAGGGTTTGAATATTTCATGAACGGGCCAACCCGAGGTTGCGCGACTGACATTCCATGGTGTTTGTAATAAACACTCGGAAAGGATAATATAAACTTCTAGAAATCTTGGTTTAATGTGTATTAATGGGACATCTCCGCAAATCTTGGTTGTTTTCTGAAGAACAATACCTAACGACTAAATTTAGTTTTTTTTATTATAAATAAGACTCTTTTATTATAAACAAGTGAAAATAAGGAATGGACAAATATGAAAAGAGGTCACATAGTTTTCAAGATACAGGGACTTCGCAGTAGAGGTGAGGGTGAGCGGTCAGATTGTATGTCTCAGAAATTTTAACTGCAAAATGCGTAAAAGGGAAGAGTGAAAGCAAGGAATGGTGAAGCATGAAAAACAGTCGGACGAGTTTCAAAATAGGGTTAAAGGGGATTGCCAGTAGAGGTGAAGGCCAACATTCAAATTGTATGTATCGAAATTTCTGACTGCAAAATGCGTAAAAGGGAAGACTGTATGGTAGGGCGGCCCTGCGGTTAATTTGTATATTTGCGGAATTGCGGGTTTTGTTTTCATGTCATGGAACAATGGAAGGGAAATCTTTAGTTCGTCTGTCCAGGAATTGACAATGAAAAAAGTGGCCAAGTTTGAAATAGGGAAATGGTCGGTCGGAGTTGGTTGGAAAGAAGTGCGGAGGTGGCGGGCATAGGAAACAATGATTAGTAATTGGATATTTCATGAACCCGCCAACCCGACGATCCATGAAAGAGATTCAGAAAAATGGTGAAGTATGGAAAGTGGACAAACGCGCTTCAAAAATGGGGTGAAAATAGTTGCATAGGAGACGCGAGGACCCGATGGTAAAACCGTATCTCTCGAAACTTCTGAGTGTAAACTGTGTAACAGGGAAAAGGATATGATGTGACAGTTTGGTTGTAAATTTGTATATTGTGGAAGTTTGAGTGCTCTTTGGAGGTGAAGAAACAATGAAAGTGCACCCTAGATCTCGCCTCCCTGGGAATCCGCAATAAAAAATGTGGCTAGGTATGGAATGGGGAGGTGGTCGATCGGAGTTCGGGTGTTGTTTGCAGGCGGCGGAACAATGGAAACACAATATTGAACCTGCCTATCCGGTAACTCATCTATTTGGAAAACTGCGAGCCTAAAAGGTTGTACATTATGAAATGGGGAAGCTATCAGTCGGGCTGGTGATATAAAAATAAGTGAAATATGAAGACGTGAATCCGCCAACTTCCGCACCTAGAAATTTTCCCGAAAATGTATAATACATACTAAATATGTACTTATATAAAGTATGGACATGAGATTTTATAAAGCATGTACACTTTTTGGATCGCGGGTTCTCGGGATGGTGGGCTCAAAATTGGGCCTCTATTGTTCTGTGCCTTACAAATAGTACCCAGGATTATGCAATATAGAAATTGACAAGCAGACTTGTGGGCTGGTTGGCTCAACATTGCACTTCTATTGTTTCGTGTCATCCAAACAACACTCAAAGTTCCACGATATACAAATTGACAGATGGACTCCAAGGCTGGTGGGTTGAGGATTGTGATTGTTTACAGATGGTGATCCCTATCAACTATCTAAAATTATCTAACAACATCATTTTCAATACTAAATTATTAATATTAAATATTGATATTGTACAATTTAGTTAGAAAAAAAGGTTTGTACAATATGGAACGGGGAAGCAGTCAGTCGGGCTGGTGATATACAAGTAAATGAAATTTGAAGACATGAATCTGCCAACTTTCGCACCTAGAAATTTTTCGAAAACCAAGTAATACATACTAAATATGTACCTTTATAAAGTATGGACATGAGATTTTACAGAGCATGTATGGATTTTGCATTCCATATTTGGCCACTTTTTGGATCACGGGATCTCGAGATGGCAGGCTAAAAAATGAGCCTCTATTGCTTTGCGTCCTACAAATAGCACCCAGAGTTCCGCGATATACAAATTGACAGGCGGACTTACAGGCTGGTTGGCTCAACATTGCACTTATATTATTCTTTTTTATAAGAAGAATATTCAAGTTCGACCGAAAACAACATGAGATTTAGTAATTTATAGAATATTATAACATTGTATCAAAATTTATAGTAATTTATAGAATTCTATAACACTTTTTACTTAAAGAATAATATAAGCAATTATTTAAATTTTATTCAATATATTTTTAATGTTTTTAAATGTAATTTTGGAATTTTGATTTTGTTTATGATAATAAAGGTTTGTACTTGGAAATTGATCCTTCTTGACTCTATAGTTAAAATGGATATATACTTGTTTATATTGTTTTATATTAATGTTAATAAATAAACTATAAAGTGAAATTACATGAGATTTTATAGAGCATGTACGGATCCCACATTCCATACTTGGCCACTTTTTGGATCGTGGGTTCTCGGGCTAAAAAATGGGCCTCTATTGCTCTGTGTCCTACAAATAGCACCCATATTTTCGCGATATACAAATTGACAGGCAGAATTTCAGGGTGGCTACCTCAACATTGCACTTATATTATTCTGTGTCTTCCAAACAACAATCGAAGTTTCGGGATATACAAATTGACAGAAGGAGTCTAGAGCTGGGGGGCTCAGGATTGGGATTATTTATGGATGGTGATCCCTATAAACTATCTAACATTATCTAAAAACATTATTTTCAATATTAAATTATTAATACTAAATACATTTGGCAAGGACTAATAATAGTAGCACAAATAAAAAAATAAATCACAATATAAATCACAATACAAGGTTATAAACTTTGGAATTATCGATCACTATAAAACTCAGATATCTAAACATTTCAATATGATTAGTACAATTAAAAAAAACACCGTATATGATCTAAGACAATGTTACCAGAAAATGCTAAGACAAACATTCGAACTAATGCTAGCATTAATCCACCTTCGAGCAATGCATAAGAAAATATATGATTCAAAAAGACCGTATATGATCAAATACTTTGGATATGCCAACATATATAACATTGGGAACAACGAAGCTGACAATAAGACAACCAATATGTTATCCAATCAGATCATGACATATATGGTACTTTTTATTATATAAAAATCATTGTTTTTAGTTCAGTAGTTCCAACAATATATATTATGGAAATATTTGTGGTCAAAGAACAAATTAATATGAAGTCAACGAATTATCGATCGCTATAATCCCTCTATACCTACGACATGAACTAATAACATTTCCATAATTTTAAAATGATATATGATATGACATGTACATTGAGTTACAATTTCTTTAATTCCTCATACATATTCAATGTCAAAACCCCAATAAAAATATGAAAATCATAATTGGGTTTTTCTTTTTTAAATCTTATAATGGAATATTTAAAAGTAGCAATGGAAATATTTTCAAAACTCATAATTTGTTTTTTATGACACCTTAGTTTTTATGAAACCTTAGTATGGTATATTAAAAAAAAAAGTAATGGAAATATTTTCATATATATGTGATAGATTTTTTATTTCCATTTATATAATAGGAGATTGTAGAGAAGAAGATGATGTATGATTAGATATATTAGAAGCTTGTGTGATGGATGATATGTGTATGTACATTTTTCACTTATGTGAAGACAATTATTTTAAACTTCTATTTGTTGAATATACTCTTCTATATAATGAGTCTCCACATAAAATGTTTTATAAGAGACCAACATGATTTACCAACTTCTGTTTCACACATCTTTTCCTCCCCATGAATCATCTTTTAGTGAGAAACATGTATAAATGAGATGCAATCCATTGAAAGAAATCATGAACACATGGTGAATTGTTTTTAGTGAGAAAAATGAATTGGAAGCCATTGAAACAAGTCATGAAAAAATGGTGAAAAGAGTCTTCCACTTGACTCATTTTTAGTGGTAATGCTCTATCTAGCCTCACTGCTATCCTTTTATATATATGTGAATGGAGTTTCTCGTTAGATTATTTTGAGTCTTTGCTTGAGCCTTACTTGAAACATTGTTGTTCTATTATGTATTTTTGGTAGAGTATAGTGAATTAGTGTATGTAAATCGTAAGAAAGATCAATTTCCAAGATTCCCTACATTTGAATGGGTACATATGTTCATATTCAAGAAAATAAAGTATTCAAGCTAATAGTTTTGTAATAATGTCATATTCAAGAAAATAAAGTATTCAAGCTAATAGTTTTGTAATAATGTCATATTCAAAAAAATAAAATTTTCAAGCTAATAGTTTTGTAATAATGTCATATTCAATAAAATAAAGTATTCAAGCTAATAGTTTTGTAATAATGTCATCGTGTGGTATTTTGTATATGTCCACTTGCATTAAATAATGCCTCATATAGATAATTAGTGTGTTTAAAATTAATGAGTATATAAACACTCGATTACCCCATAAAAGTAACTCGAGCAACATGTTAGGGTTTGAGTTCCTATTTTGTATAAATAGGGGTCTTACCCCTCCCTTAATGAATATATAATTTATGTGTAATACAAAATATTATCTTCATTATTTCTCCCATATCGAGAAGCTATGGAGTCTATCCTTCCATAAGATACTTGTATGGTGGACACTACCTTAAGTTTTTTTATTGAATGGATTTTTGGGTATCTTCAAGCATTTTCTTTGGGTTTATGGTTTGTGATCTCTCCATTTCATTTTTTCAAGAGTATATATTATCGAATATTTTAGTATTCCCTATAGATTGGATATAATAGAATTCAAGCATCGAAAGGGATTTCTACACTACTTCATTTGAAATGTAGTCTTCTGAGATGGAAAACTTTACCTTATAGTTATGTTGAACCTCTTTGTTATTTCTAAGCCAACCCAAGGAGTAGGGTTAAATATGCACAACTAAAGGAGTAGGAGTATCATATATTATGGTCATAAGATCCTTCTTGATTTGGTTATTTATGTAGAATAACTTCTCATGAGAAATTCTTGCTATCACACTATCATGTATTAATATTTCTTTATCTTTTTGCTTTTTTGTAGTGAACTTCTTGTGCTTATTTGGATGCAATGTTATACATTCACCCTTGGGATGTCCTCTACATTCATAATAATTGCAAAAGTGAAAATTATTCTTCTCTAGCACTCTTTTTCCTTATTTAGGCAACTTGGTTTTGTAGTTATATTGCAAGGTCTTGTTGAATGGATTCTTCTATAGACCATGTTTTGTACTTGTCTTCTTTCCTTGTCTAGAATTAACACTATAAACATCATTAGGATTCTTCTAACTATTTGTAGCCTCTACTAACTTAGCCTTTTGATAGGGATCTTCAATAGTTCCATGTTGGTCAATATTTTGAAATAAACAAATTAATGCAATCAAATTGTTTACATATCCAATTATGAAACACATGTTGAAACATGCTTGAGAAGAGGTGGTGGGAGGCACAATAGAAGAGTAGAGGTCACAACACGAGATAAAGGCAAGTAGATTGTAGAATTTGAATATGAAGCGTTATGTTTTACCATGCCTTTAGCTCATGCTATTCTAGTTGATCCTAAGGAGGAGAAAGAGTGTGTCTTTTCAAATGTATGAACATCCAAAGTTCCTTCTAAATTGGAATTAATTTTTTTCAATTAAGATGGTCATTATCTCAGCTTCTTTGTCCAACAATATTAGTTAAATGATGTAGTATACAAATTTAACTCTTGGATGTAGACATCTACTGTCTAGTTGGAATTTTGTCATAGGAATTCTCATTATAGTTATTGTGGGTCCTTCCAATAGTTGATGAGATAAAATTTGTCCTTGATGGAGAATTTCAATTCATCCCATATCAAGGGAGTATGTCTAAACACAAATTCTCTTACCATAGCTTCTCCATGGTTGCAAACATTTACAAAAGAAATTTATCTTCATTTCTGAATTATTTTACTTCATAAAATGAATCCAACTTCCTCAACCAATTATCAAGTTGTAAGGAATCCATCCCACTATCATAAGGTGACATATTCACCTTGGTTTCCATATATGACAACAAACCTCCTTCAATACTATTTAATTTCTTCTAGAGAGGTTTTATTGGATGGTAGTTTGTAATGTTATGATAGACGATGCTAAATTTTTTCATAGATGGGTGATATTCATAAATTAAAAATCCATAATCATGGGTTTTTTGTTAAGGGCGACATCTTCAAGCTTGGTTAATTTAGTGTGACTCCATAATTCAGCCTCCATTTTTTTCTTTGTTTGGGAAACAATATTGATCATAAAATATGCAGAGCTCAACAACTATGTGCAAAATTATGATTTGATGCTAACTTATTCCAATCTCATGCACGTAACAAAATTAATGCAATTAATTTGTTTTCATACACGATCACTATATTATGGAAAGACAATACATTAGTGACTAGGCAATGTCAAAAATGAATTCTTAAAATGTTCATACACAATAGGCACAATAAATTTGGGTATTTAATCACAACTCCAATTAGTATTCATTCAAAGAATATATGTATTACAATGATATGAACAACACAAATCTTGATATCATTCTTAACTATCTAACAACCAACTATGCCATGAATGAACCCATTACAATTAGAAATTGGTGTATAAATAGTATGACCTAAGTGAATACAAATCCTTTCACATTTAGTATGTTCATATCTAAGAATAAATTAATGTACAAATTTGAAAAGAAGGTAAGACAAATAAAAAATGCATTAATCCATTATGATTGTAGGTTCTTAAGAGTAAGAAGTTGCTAATTTCTAACATGTCAAGGCTTGTGGGTACCTACAACAAGGCACACAAAGATCATAATGCAACAAATCTAAGTGCAATCAAAATTCTAGATAGTGCAATTAGATCATACTGCTAGATAATGTGACAAGAATATGAGCAAGTATGTGACAAAATTCTATGTTTCCAATGTGATTTGAAACCCAAACAATGCAAACATATTTAGACAATAAATCACGGAATAGACTCTCACCAATTAAATGTCTCTAATCATGGACTTAGTGGATCTATGAATATTTTCTGTATTAAGTGCACTATCCGCACTAAATCACTGCCTTTTCATATCTTAAAAGGATAAAATGTTGTTGCCACCCAATATCTTTTTTCTATTGTTAGAATGAACAACCCAATATTTTTTTTCTATTGTTAGATTGAACACTACTTCCTATAACAATATTTTGTCTTTGATGTTGCTTAGAATTAAGTTTAGGTATCATCAATTATTTAAATGAGAATCTCTAATATCAATTATTGTGTACCATTACTCTAAATACAATTATTACAAATAATATTAAAGAAATCAATTAATTTTAATGAGACACAAATTGAGATACATATCTAATTGAACAAGCATAATCACACTACATAGTTACATAAATATAAATTCAAACATATAAAACATAACATCCACATTATACATAATTATATGTATTTACCAGGACACAAATCTATCCATTAATATGTCTAGAGAAATGTACTTAAAGAACAATATAAGGAATTATGATGTTGTTGGTAAGGCAATGGTCATAGTTTATGACTCACACACTTATTTCATTAATATGTCTAGAGAAATGTACTAAAAGAACAATATAAGGAATTATGATGTTGTTGGTAAGGCAATGGTCATAGTTTAGGACTCTCACACTTAGTTCATATCCCATAGGATATTTGTAGTAGGAAATGAAGAAAATAAATACATTCAAATGTAATAAAAAATTCAATATATAATACAAAATGCTTGATAAGGTAGACTCGTTTTTATTATCATGTTAACAGATTATATAGAATGCCTTCTTGACAACATATAAGGCTTTGAGAATCCAACAATCTCAACTACTGGATTGTAATAGTTCCTCTTCTTTGTTCTTACCTTAACTTCATTGCATTGTAAGAACCTGTTTGAATTCCTACACATAACCTTTCATATCCCTTTGCATGCACAATTATCCATCTTCCCATGAGCATGTTGGTTTGTGCCTTTTGATGCTTATACATGCCAACACTCTATTTGTGCTTCCAAACTTTCTTCAACAACATCATCAACCATTCAAAAAACCCTTGTCCTGTTTTGAAGTTGTGTTCCATGCATATTTTGTGTTTGATATATATTTGGTTGTAACCAAACTTTAGATCAACCTTAATGAAGTGTTAAACTCCTTGAAGTTTATCTATTAGGTTGTTGGCATGCAATAATGGATATTAATTCTTGATAGTTTTTTGTTTGAAAGTTCATAGCCCATGCACATTATCCATGTATAGTCATTTTTTGGAACTAAACAATCATATAAATACACAAAATGATGATCTGGGTTGAATATGGCTTTTATCTAGAAAACTCTTGAATTTTCCTCTTGTTTTTTTTTGTTTATATTAAGGAAGTCCTGTGCAAGATCTCATTGCATAGTAACTCTGTGTTGTATGCTAACAACACGGAGTGCTATATTGCAAGTATTGGAGGCATTATGTGAAGTTTTTAGAATAGTTCAACATAACATTTCAATAAATTATTCGACTATTTATACACCTTTGAATTCTTTGGTTGTGTTGTCCAAGTTCATGATGATGCATCGATGTATTTTTGTTCCTGAATGGAAAATGAACTATCATTTATTTCTCTAACTGTAAGAGTAGAAACATATTTTTTGATGAGGATTTGATAAGTGTCTAGGCTTCTACAACTAAAACAAAGTGCTACATGTTTTTGATCTTTCTACATTTTCCCTAATTAAGCTCGACCATAGTTGAAAATTATGTACTACTTTAAGTAATGTAGAACTCTATTGGTGTTCCTAAACACTACAATTTTGTGTAGGCGGATACATCTACGTATATAAGCTATTTTAAAGAAAACCCAATGGTTCACTTCATGAAATCATTATCCATGAAAAGAGAATCCCATAGGATCCATGTTAAATTAATAAGTATGTATTAATATGAATAGATTAAATATAGAAAAATGAATTGAGATACAATAGTGTGTATATCAATACATGTTGGGGTGATAAGTCATACCTTTTGGGAGAATTAATAACTTATCATTATTAGACCATAATTGTAAACTTATGACTATTAATAATAGTTGTTTCTAACATTATGAAAATAATTGTAGTATACCCTAGGTATATTACAAGTCCCCCCCTTAAAATGCTTTGTACTCAAAGCAAGAGTAGAGAACATTTCTTCAAATAGAATAGTCCATCTTCTTGTAACTTTTTCCTATTTGATGAGGTTGATGACACATCCCTATATGAATTTGGAATCCTTGAACAATATTAGGACATAGCAAAAGGATCAAATCCATCATACGCAAGGATTCTTTCTTTTTGTTAAAAAGATTCTTGACTTCAACTTCTTTGATTTTTACTTCATGTTGATCCTTGGATGCTTCAATATGTGAGTTGGGTTAGGTAACTTTACACATTTGTATGTTGATTCTTCTTTGCTACATCTTCTATATTTTGAGTGAAAATATGGTATCCTCATAAGTTGATCCTTCTTAATTTTAGATTTAATATTTTCATAATTTACTTGTATTGTTGTGTTGGTCTTTGATATTTTGTATTCATTGGTGTGTCAATGTCCTTTAGGTGAGATAAACATCAATGACCACTAACAAATCTTCAACTATATTTGAATATGTAGATGTCATCTTGTCATCATATTGTGTATTGATCTCAATCTTTGGATGCTTTTCCTCTGACAACACTTCGTTACTAACAACATTTTGATTTTTAGTTTTCCTCAATTCCAATAGGTCTCTTTATTTGGGATTTAAACTTCTAAAAGATTCATTGATTCACTTGTATCAATAGATGTCTCTTTGTTTATTTTTGTAACTTTTGTAAGACTATAATTCTTCAAATGACTAAATTTCATATTTTTATGTCACAAAATCTTGTCATTTTTTTCTTAGCATTTTTTTTTAATTCACACTATAAAGTATCCACTTCATATTACATCAAAATCTTTTATTTTTTTAATTTATTCATTTCTATATTAAATGGTTTACTTAATTAAAAAATATGATTTTTTTTCTATAAATTATTTACTTGAAATTTTTTTTTGGAAAATTATCTTTTATATATATATACACGCTAGTCTTACTATGATTACTATAATCCCATTAATTAATGAAGTACACAAATCCCTCTCATAGTACCTCTCTTTACGTAACGTGAAATTGGAAATGAATGAAACATACAGTGAATGATTAATCACTTGGCTTGGCTTTTGCATGACTTTTTCCTCCACGATTCTCTCGTTTAATACGTCGCCTTTATTTTACACTGACCGACATCATTTATTTTGCGATTCTTTTAAACATGCCAATAATCCTTCCACCATCGCGTTCATCCCATGTTCACCATAATTTGGTTTTTGCCCCAACCTGCTTTCCTCTGAATTGATTGTTGCTTTCTTTGAAATTATTTTCTCCTTTCATTTTTATTATATTCATTTTTTTCTTTTAATAACAGTAAAATTGAAGTATATTGATTGAACTTGAATGGATAGAAATGTACAATTTCAAAACTATACTGATTGAACTTGAATGGATAGAAATGTACAATTTCAAAACTATACTGATTGAACTTGAATGGATAGAAATGTACAATTTCAAAACTATGTAAATAGTTTTTGACAAAATTCTAGTCAATCAAATAGGCGATTTATCTAAAACTTTATTGCCATAAGCAAAATGAAATTAACCAGTGGTGCATGAAAATGAGATAACAAGTCACTTGAAAATAACTTGATGGTTCAGTTCATAAAATGGTAATCATGAAGATAGAAGCTCATACAATCTATGTTAAAATAATAAATATTTGATATGAATAGATTATATAAAATGGAGATACAACATGCATGTAAAATAGATGATTGTTCATTATTACAACATAAATGTAAATATGTGATTAATAATAATAATAATAATAATAATAATCTATTTCCAAGCCAGCACACCAAATTGGTGTATGAGACCCCCTTGTTTGTGGGACAAGGGACCCCATTTATTGCCATAAGCAAAATGAAATTAACCAGTGGTGACTTGAAAATAACTTGATGGTTCAGTTCATAAAATGGTAATCATGAAGATAGAAGCTCATACAATCTATGTTAAAATAATAAATATTTGATATGAATAGATTATATAAAATGGAGATACAACACCATTTGACTGGTAAAGTCTACGAAGGTATACATACCCTAACCTGTGACCTCTTAAGAGGAAACACATGTTCTTAACCATTAGGCCCACTCAAACTATTTATAACACATGACAATAATTATAATATAAGCTAGGTATATTGTACATTTATTTTGTATTAAGTTTATAATTTAGTAATTATATAGACCTATAATATTTTGTATATAATTATTTATGTTAATTAAAATCTTATATAGATAATTAATGTGTTTACTAGTAATTAAAATACAATCCGAGTTACCCATAAAGATAGCCTGGGTGAAGTTAAGTTTTGAGTTCCTTTTTTTATAATTAATCTATCTTTTCTATCTAATACAAAATACTCTATGAATTTTTTTCTTATATTAAGAAGTTATGTAGTTTGTGCTTTTTTTTTTTTTTAAGGATACTTGTATGGTGGAACCCTACTTTAAGCATATTTGTATTGAATGAAAGTTTGGAATATTTTTCAAGCATTTGCTTTGGGCACATGGTTTGTGATATCTTGATGTTCATTATTCAAGAGTATTTTTTTATTACATATTTATGTATTTATTATAGTCAATAGTAGTCAAACCCCCAAAAGAGTAAGTTGATTCTCTTTTTTGTTGTCTTGTTTGAAAAAATGAAACAAAAAATTAAAATGGGAAATTGGGATTGTAAATGGAAGGAAATTTGTAAAAATGAAGTCTCATGTTCGATTCTCACCCGGATTTACTCGTGGGCCATTCTTGCGGGCTGGGTGGTTTCACTTGGGGTTATAGTGGGAGAACCGCGAGTTGTCGATTCCCCCAGTGAAAAATAAATAAAAATATTTTTCAAAAAATGCTTAGATAGGAGGTTAAATGATGAAGAAGTGCAAATTGAAAATAATTTAATTTTAGGATTTTGTATTATAGTAACAATTTTATTTATGTTTTTTCAATAGATCATGAAAATCTAAATGCTACTAAAAAATCTCTCAAAATTGGTTTACCCATTGAAAAATACATCTTTTGTTTACCAATTGAAAGAATGTTTTTAAGATAAATCATATACAGGAAAATCAACTTTAATAACTTAATGAATCTATGCTTTGCTTCAAAAGTTACCTTCTTGTGAACTTAACTTAACACTTGTATTGAACAATTTCAATGTTAAGTTTGACAATCACATGCTCTAGTCACAATAACTCATATATATATATATATATATATATGTGGATGTTATCATTGGGTGTTATTCTTGTGGTTTAAGGTATTTATTACTAGTTTTTTTTTTATATATATATATATATATATATATATATATATATATATATATATAAAATAAGGATGTTATAATTATTACTAGTTGGGTGTTATTCTTGTGGTTTAAGGTATTTATTACTAGTTTAACTTATATGTACTAAAATTTATCTCATAAATTCATAAGAAGAAGAATAAGCACCTTGGATCAAAAGACAAA
Source organism: Picea glauca (assembly GCA_000966675.3). NCBI lineage: Eukaryota > Viridiplantae > Streptophyta > Pinopsida > Pinales > Pinaceae > Picea > Picea glauca. Next base: position 19,602 of record JZKD02S1674052.1, on the reverse strand, counting down.
TTGAATGCAATTTTTATTAAAAATACATATTGAAATCATCTTCTCATTATTAATGTGCATAATTCTTCATAATGACTAAATAATGAAGCTTAATTGGACATTAATATAGGTGCAATTAAAACCTAATATATAACCAAAAAGATTTGTTTGGACTTTAATATGGTTGCAATTGAGGCTCTCTTAATAAATAACATTGGATGTTTAAAAATGCAATAATAAATTTACACATGGTGTACAAATGGGATGTGGAGAAGAACATAATTTTGGGGAGAATTTGACTAGTATGTAGGCTTCTACAATTTAAACAAAGTGCTAAGGGTTTTTGATCTTTCTACATTGTTCCTAAGTAAGCTTATGTAATATTTTAGGCATTTATGTAGAGTATCTCTTCATGTCTATTATTCAAGAGTGTTTTTTTATTACATATTTATGTATTTACTATAGCGTAGATGTAATAGTAGTCAAACCCCCAAAATAGCAATTTGATTCTCTATTTTGGTGTGTTGTTGGTAAACATGAAACAAAAAAAAATTAAAACAGAAAATTGGGGTTGTGATCTGCCTAAATTTTTTTAGTAAAACTCTCAAAATAAATTGGAGGTCCTGCTACTAAAAAAATTACATGGTTTCAAAAATTTGTTAAATAGGAGCTTAGATGATGACGATGTGTAGATAAAAAATCAATTAATTTTAGGATTTTCTGTTATATTCACATCTCTATTTATGTTTTTTAATAGATCATGAGAAAAATATCTCAAGATTGGTTTAGCTATTGAAGGAGTACTTTGAGGATAAATCATACGTGCACGAACAAGTACATAGGAAAATCAACTTGCTAAAATTTGCATGAGATTACCTTAATTTTTTAATAGATTTAATAGCTTAATGAGTCTATGTTTTTCTTCAAGAGGTACCTTCTTGTGAACTTGACTAACTTTGGTAACACTTGTGTCAAATAATTTCACGGTTGTCTTTGACAATTATATGCTCAAGTCATAGTAACTCATATACATAGATTTGACACCTAATAAGGATGTTGTAGTTGGAACAAAGTTACCAACTTAACGATAACTCTTTAGAGTTCTTGTTTTTTTAGAGGTGTTATTTTTACCCTTGTTTCAAAAAGTGGCGCTACCCATAGCACCCTTTTTTTTGAAGTGGTTAAAAACATAGTTACCAACTTAACAAGAACTCTCTAGAGTTCTCATTTTTTAGAGGTCACATTTAGTGGCTAATTTTTCCTCTCTTTTAAAAAGTGGTGCTCGTGGTAGCACCATTAATGATTTTTTGGGGTAAAAATTACCACATTTTTTTTTGAAACCTTATGAATTGACAATTAATATCGTTTCAACCAAAACCTTAAAATCAATCCCTGAATCGAAAAATGATGCTCTTAATATCACCCCGAGATCACTTTTTAGAAAAAAATTACAATTTTCTCAAAATCCCAACCTTCACAAACAATACACTTATGACCAAAATCTTA
>JZKD02S1674052.1:0-12074 GCA_000966675.3 Picea glauca | reverse complement strand
AGAAATTTAACTGGACTTACCTATATAAACATGAAGAACCCCATCTTCATCAACTTGTTTAATAATTTTTCACTTGATACACTTTTTGAAATGGACAAAACTATAGAATTCTGTCGTGTCTGTCTAGACAATGTGAGATAATAATGAATGTGATTGGGAATTGGTTCAATCGAAAATGAAGGTGTCCTTTGACTTTTGTGATTTTTTATACCAAATGCAATACATTCATGGTGTAGTGATGGGCGAGAAAGTGTATGGATGCCTTTACTCATCATATTCATATGCTTTTGGGTGGCGTGGGATTTTTAGTCAAAAGTTGTAACTAAATGTTATAGGCATGAGTTGCGTGTGCAATGCCCATATTGCGTCCCCCTAATAGCTTCATTGCATGCATGTATAATGTCACCTTCACTTTTTGTTGGGGTAAATACAAACGGAAAATATAAAAGGAGATGGGACACTTTGGAAACCTTCCCCGTGGTCCACCAAAATATCGTCCTTCATAATCCAATAAGGCAACAATATCGTGGGAATCCCTCGTAAGATTTGTTATCCGTAATCGTTTATAAAGCTTTTTATAAATATCAGTCCTTTTTAATTAAAAAATATTAAAACATTTTAAAAATAAATATATATATGAAATCTTTTCTCCCATAATTAAGGGATCTTATATGTTTTGATGAGGCGTAATTTTAAATGTAATTATTATTATTAACTAAATTAGGTTTAAGTCTTTAATAATCTAAAGAGAGATAATTATAACTTTAAAAGTCTTTTAAGAAAATGAATCAAAAAGGTAATCGTCCAATATGATTTTTGATCTGAACTTTTTTTTATTGAAGATGATTTGACCTCTTAAGTTTATCTATTCCAATATAAATAAAATTAAGTTGAGGATTTTCATAACAAATTGCAAAGTAATTAACATCACATCAATTAATGTCTATTATAGCTGGTCATTGTTGACTTCATCTTAGAGATATGTACAAAATGTAAGGCGTCATTGTATAGTTTTATTTAATGACATAATAACTTTCGAACAATCCCTTCTTCCACAAAGGATAGCGCATCAACACCAAGACCCTTTAACTTGAATTTTTGTTCCTACTGTGAACTGTTATATTGATCTTTCTATAGTTATTGAGCCATTATGGTGAGAACAAGAGATAAAACTTAGTTAAGATGGCTAAACCAATTGAGTTAACTAATGTAACAATTTATAAATGGGAGGGAGACAGCTAGAGAAAGGATAGTGACCCAATAGTGTTATTAAGGTGTCATCCATTATTGAGTTTGAAAGGGTGACTTGATTATTGGTCATTGATCAATAGGGAGAACCAACAAGGTGGAGTTTGAAATTGTCAATGAAATTCGGTTGGTGTAGTCAACATGAAGACTTGATCAAGTGATAGTTGGTAATCCTAGATTCTTGGTGTTTTGTTGACATTCTACCTTATTGGCTCATGTAATAAATGTAACGTATTTGTACAAATGATGCAATATTGCTGTAATAATGTGATGTGGGACCATCTAGTTAAATGTCTAGATAAAGTAGTACAGAATACAGTTGATGATGAGTGCATGTAGAAAGAGAAGAAAGTTAGGAGGCACAAATAAAGTGTTGGCATGTAGAAGCAACAGAAGGCACAAACCAATGTGCTCATGGGAAGACAAATAATTGTGCATGCAAAGGAAGATGAAAGGTTATGAGTAGGAATTCAAAGAGATGCTTACATTGCAATGAATTTAAGGTAAGAAACAAAGAAGAGGAAGTATTTCAATCCAGTGATTGAGATTGTTGGAATCTCAAAGCTTACTATATTGTTAGGAAGGTACTCTATGTAATATGTTAACATGATAATAAGAATGAGTATACCTTATTAAGCATTTTGTATTATATATTGAATTTTGTCTTGCATGTGAATGTATTTATGTTCTTCATTTCCTACTACAAATATCCTAAGGATTGTGAGTCTAAGTGAGAAAGTCCTAAACTATGACCATTGCCTTACCATCTGCATCATAATTCCCTATATTGTTCTTTGTTGGCGTTGCTCTAGATAGAATAATCATACATATTTTTTTCCTATTGTAGATGTTATGTTTTCTATGTTTTCATTTATATTTATCTAACTATGTGGCATGTTTATGCTTCTTCAATTATATATATATCTCAATTTGTGTCTCATTAAGATTAATTGCTTTGTTTAATCTTATTTGTAATAATTGTAATAAAAGAAATATGTGCTTTGGTACACAATAATCGATCGTATAGTTTCTCGTTCAAATAATTGATGATACCTAAACTTGATTCTAAGCAGCATCAAAGCCAAATGATTGTTACAGGGAGTAGTGTTCAATCTAACAATATCAATCAAAGATTGGGTGGCCACAACATTTTATCTTTTTAAGATCTAAGAAGGTTCTGATTTAGTGGGGGTAGTGCACTTAATATAGAAAAGGTTCAAAGATCCACTAAGCCATGACTAGAGGAGTTGAATAGGTGAGATTTTATTCCATGATTTATTGTCTAAATATGTTTACATATTTTTGGTTTCAAATCACAATGGCAACATAGAATGTCATCACAAACATGCTAATATTGTTGTCACATTGTCTAGTAGTGTGACCTGATTGCACTATACAAAATTTTGATTACACTTATATTTGTCAGACTATGGTATTTGTGTGCCTTATTGTAGGTACCCACAAACCTTGGCATGCTAGGATTCAACAGTTGTTTACTCTTAAGAACCAACAATCATAATGGATCAATGCATTTTTTTTTCTTACCATCTTCTCAAATTTGTACATTAATTTATTCTTAGATATGAACATATTGAATGTGAAAGGATTTGTATTCACTTAGGTCATGCTAATTATACACCAATTTCTAGTTTAATGGGTTCATTCATGGCATAGTTGGTTGTTATATAGTTAAGAGTGGTATCAAGCTTCATGTTTTTCATATCATTGTAATACATATTTATAGAAGTTTAATGAAAATTAATTGGATTTGTGATTATACAAAAGTTTATTATGTCAATTGTGTGTGAATGTTTTGAGAATTCATTTTTGACACTGTCTAGTCATTAATATATTGTATTTTCATAATCTAGTGATTATGTATGAAACCAAATTAATTGCATTAATTTTTCTAGGTGCATGAGATTGGATCAAGTTAGTATCAAATCATAATTTTTCACATAATTGTTGAGCTCTACATATTTTATGATCAAGATTTTCTTCCAAATAAAGAAATAAGTGGAGGTTGAATTACATAGTCACACTAAATTACTCAAGCTTGAAGTTGCCACCCTTAACACAAAAGTCATTCTTATGGATTCTTAATTTATGAATATCACCCATCTATTACAAAATTTGTCATCCTCTATCATAACATTGCAAGCTACCATCCAATAAAAACTCTCTAGAAGAAACCTAAGAAAAAATCAAATAGTATTGAAAGATGTTTGTCGTCATATATGGAAACCAAGCTCAAGATGTCACCTTACGATAGTGGGATGGATTCCTTACAACTTGATGATTGGTCAAGGAATTTGGATTCATTTTATGAAGTAAAATAATTCACAAATGAAGATAAAATTTCCTTTGTAAAGCCATGAAAGCATGGAGAAGCTATGTTAAGAGAATTTATGTGTGTAGACACACTCTCTTGATGTGTGATGAACTGAAAGTATCCATCAAGGATAAATTATATGTCATCAACTATTGTAAGAACTCATAATAACTATAATGAAAATACCTACGAGAAAATTCCAACTAGAAGTAACATCCAAGAGTTAAATTTGTATACTACACTAGTTTAACTAATATTGTTGGACAAAGAAGCCAAGATAATTATCATGTTAATTGAAAAATTGTTGATGCCAATTTAGAAGGAACTTAATATGTTCATACATTTGAAAAAATACACTCTTCCTCCTCCTTGGGATCAACTAGAATGGCATCAACTATAGGCATGGTAGAACATGACACTTTGGATTCAAATTTTACAATATACTTACCTTCATCCCATGTTGTGACCTCTAATATGTTGTTGTACCTCATTTCCACATCTTCTCGAGCAAGTTCCAACACGCTTCTCATAATGAGATATGTATAAAATTTAATTGCATTMATTTGTTYATTTCAAAWGATTGGCCAAYTTGGAACTAKTGAAGATGCCTATGAAAATGATAAKTTAGCAGAAGATATGAATWGKTAGAGGAATCCTAATGATTTTTTTAGTGCTAATTCTAGACAAGGAAAGAATACCAATGAAAAATATGGTTTATAGAAGAATCCATTCAACAAGTCTTTGTGATAGAAATACGAAACCAAACTGCCTAAATAAGGAAAGAGAGTGCTAGAGAAGAAGAATTTTCACATTTGCAATTATCCCAGATGCAGAAGACATCCCAAGGATGAATGTAGGACATTGCATCCAAAGAAGCGCTATAAGTTAACTACAACAAAGAAAATAGAGAAAGAAATATCAATACATGATAGTGTTCAATAGCACCTAAATTTCTCATGAGAAGTTATTCTCCATAAATCATTAGATCAAGAAGGAGCTTGTAACCATAATATATGATGTACTAGAAACCAACAAGATCTCATGTAAGAAGTGGTGTTTAAGAAGCATAACCTACCTATAGTCATGCATCTTTAACCCTACTCCTTGGGTTGGCTTAGCAACGACAAAATATGTTCAACACAACAACAAAGTTTTCAATCATAGTAAACTACATTTTAGATGAAGTAGTGTAGAAATCCCTTTCAAGGTTTGACTTCTATTGCATCCAATTTATAAGGAATACTAAAATATGCAATAACAAATACTACTGAAAAAATGAAATGGAGAGATCACAAACCATAAGCCCAAAGCAAATCCTTGAAGATACCCAAACATTCATTCAATTAAAAAAAACTTAAGGTAGTGTCCACAATACAAGTATCTCTAAGGAAGGATATACTCCACGACTTCTCAATATGGGACAAAAAGTGAAGAAAACATTTTGTAAATTACATAGAAAATATAGATTCATTAATGGAAGGATAAAACCCCTATTTATACAAAGTAGGAAGTCAAATCCTAACATGTTTCTCAAGTTACCTTCATGGGGTAATTAGGCTCTTATATACTCATTACCGTTAAAGACACTAATTATCTATATGAGGCCTTTTTAAATATAGGTGGCCATATAAAAAATACCATAGGACAACATTATTACAAAACTATTAGCTTGAATGATTCATTTGCTTGAATATGATCATACATACCCATTCAAAAGTAGGGATCTTGGAAATTGATCTTCCTTCTTGATGATGTGAAAAGACTAATAATTCACTCTACTCTACTAAAAACACACAATAGAATCATATAGATTCAAGTAAGGCTCAAGCAACACACTCGAAATAATATAATGAGAAATTTCATCCACATATATCTAAAAGGATAGCAGTGAGGGTAGATAGAGCATTACCACTGAAAATCAATCAAGTGGAAGACCCTTTTCACCATCTATTTATGATTTCTTTCAATGGATTCCAATTCATTTGATACATTTTTCTCATTAAAAGATGATTCATAGGGAGGAAAATGTGTGAAAGAGAAGTTTGTAGATTGTGTATCTTTTCTAAAGCATGTTAAGTGGAGACTCATCATATAGAGAAGTGTATTCAAGAAAGAGAAGTTTAAAATAATTTTCATCTGATAACTGAATATGTATGCATGTCATCCATCACAAGCCTCTTATATATCCAATCATGCATCATCTTATTCTTTAGAATCTCCTATTCTATAAATGGAAATAAGACATCTATCACATATACATGAAAATATTTCCATTGCTTCTTTTGAATATGCCATGTTAAGGTTTCATATACAAAAATAAAAGAGAAACCCAATTACGATTTTCATATTTATATTAGGGTTTTGATGTTGAATATGTATGGAGAATTAAAGATATTATAACTCATTGTATATGTTATATCATATATCATATTGAAGCCACGTAAACATTATTTCAAATGGTAAAATGATTGATTGAAAAACCATAAATGTTTTTTTGTTTCATATTTTCCAACCAAAAAACAAAAGAGAAAATCAACTTGCTCTTTTGAGAGATTGACTACTATTTCCTCTAAGCTATCGTAAATAGATAAATATGTACTAAAAAATACTCTTAATAATGGACATCAAGAGATCACAAGCCACATGCCCAAAAAAAAATGCTTGAAAAATATTCCAAAATTTCATTCAATACAAATATCAGAGTACCACCATACAAGTATCCTTAAGGAATCACAAACTGCATAACTTCTCAAAATTCAAAAGAGTATTTTGTATTAGATAGAAAAGATAACTAATTACAAAAGAAAGGTAAAACCCCTATATACAAAATAAGAACTCAAAACTTAACTTTGCCTAAATTATTTTTATGAGTAATTGATATCTTATTTTAATTACTAGTAAACAAACTAATTATTTATTAATTTCTAAACACACTAATTATATATAAGAGATGAATTAACATAAATAACTATATATAAAATACTATATCATTACAAAATTATGATTTTGAATAGAAAAATGTACAATATAAGTAGCTTATATTATAATTATTATATAATATATTATAAACAACTATTATTAATAGTCATATTTTACATTTATGTTGTAATAATTAATTTATTATTGTATATAATCTATTCATATCTATAAAAATTTATTATTTTACCATATTATTATATATAATCTATTCATATTTATAAAAAATTATTATTTTAATCTATTCATATCTATAAAAATTTATTATTTTAATCTATATATAATTTATTCATATCTACAAATGACCTATTTTATAATTTCATTTTTCCTATAACAATAAAAATTTTAGATAAATGAATTATTTTATTGACTAATATTTTGTGAAAAATTATTTATCTTTTACATAATATTTGAAATAATTTTATTGAAAATTATAGACAAATGATCTATTTTATAATTTCATTTTTCCTATAACAATAAAAATTCTAGACAAATGAACTATTTTATTGACTAATATTTTGTGGAAAACTATTTTTTGAAGTTGTAAATTTCTATTCATTCAAGTTCAATCAACACACTTCCATTTCACTGCTATTTACAAAAATGGATATAATAAGAAGGTAAGGTCAAAGAAAATAATAATCAATTCAGCGGTAATTGTTATAGTGAAAAGCATATACATAATGAATAGATTTCAAGGATCAGATTCTTCTGATTTTAGGAAGAAATTGGTGCTTTATACAAATCGTAATCATTAGATTTATGAATTATTTGTATTTACTGTCAAACCTTTTTTCATAGAAATGAGTTGAGATTAAAAGATTAAAAAAAATAGGATCTAAAACTATTAAAAAAAATTGAAATATGCATTACTTTGTAATATTAAATTTCTTCCATTCATATTAAATCTAATATTAAATTTCTTCCATTCAGAAATATTAAATCCTGAGAATGACTGTATAATATTAAATTTGTTCTGAGAATTGTATAATATTAAATTTGTTATTCAAAAATTATTCAAATAAAAATGAACAATATTTTTAGAAGGAGAGAAATGAAACGTCGATCTTCCCATGTTCATCGAAGCCGTCATTTCTGACTTTCGCAAAATAAATAATGTCGGTTACTGTAAAATATAGCCCACGTATACGAGGATTTGATTAAATTCACAGAAAGGGTTTCAGTCATTTGAGAAAAATAAATACGTACAAATATCTCTCTCCAAACCCAATGTGTTATACGTAGAAAAAAATCATGCAAAAGCCCAGCAAAGAGATTCATCATTGACGCGCATGTTTAATTCATTTCCAATTTCACTTCAGGTAACGAAAATTATATATATATAATTCTGGAAATTCATTTTTATAAAAAGAGAATCATTTGAATTTGTGAGTTTTTTAGAAGGAAAGTTTATAAAAATGTTAAAAATAAGCATAAGGATATATCCATCTCCAAAATAGATGAAGACATGTCATTGATGCAAATAAGTGAATCAATGAATCTTTTAGAAGTTGAAACTGCACATAAAGAGATTTATGGAAATTGGAGAAAACTAAAAATCAAAGTGTTGTTACAAACAAAGTTTTATTAGATAAAGAGCATTCAAAGATTGAGATCGAGAAACAATATGATGATAAGACAACATCTGCATATTCAAATATAGTTGAAGATCTATTAGTGGCCATTGATGTATATCTCGACCAAAGGATATTGACACACCAATGAATACAAAATATCAAAGAGAAGCATGACAACACAAAGAAATCATGTAAATATTAAATATGAGATTAATAAGGATCAATTTATCAAGGTACTTTATTGTCATCAAAAATATAAAAAATGTAACATAGAATAATCAACATACCAATGCATGTAAAGTTGCCTAATCAAACTCACATATTGAAGTATCCAAAAATCAACACAACTCAAGTAAAAAACAAAGAAACTCAAATGAAGAATCTTATCAACTGAGAACTTTCGAAAAAAAACCCACCTATGATGGATTTGATCATTTTAAAATACCGTAATATTGTTCAAGGATTCCAATTATATAGCCATGTGTCCTCAACCTCATCAAATAAGAAAAAGTTACAAAAAGATGGATCATTCTATCTACATAAATGTTCTCTACCCTTACTTTTAGTACTAAGCATTTTAAAGGGTAGAAATTATAATATGCATAAGGTATATTAAATAATTGTAATAATTTTACAAACAAATAATATTAATAGTCACAAGTTTACTACTATTTAATCTTATTTAGGAACAATTTATTTAGGAACAATGTAAAAAGATTAGCACTTTGTTTTAGTTGTAAAAATCTAGGAACAATGTAAAAAATTGAAAATCTTTAGCACTTTGTTTTAGTTGTAAAAACCTAGACACTGATGAAATCCTCATGAAACATTATTTTTTTCCTCTTACAACTAGAGAAAGAAATGATAGCACTTTCCATTTAGGCATTAAAGGACATTGATGCATCATGAACATGGAAAACACATTGACCAAAGAATTAAAATGTGTAGAAGTAGTTGAATAAGTATTTGAAATGCTACGTTGAGCTATTCTAAGAAATCCACATAATACCTCGAATATTTGCAATCTATCACTCCATTGGCATACAACAAAGAGTTACAATGAAATGAGGTCTTGCAGAAGACCTCCTTATTGGAAATGAAAAAATCAAGAGGAAAAATCAAGAGTTTCTAGATAAAAGCCACATTCAACCCAACTCATCATTTTGCAAATTTATCATTGTTCTAGTTCCAAGGAAAGAAAGATTGTACATGGATAATGTGTATGGGCTATTGAATTTCAAACAAAATAATTCAAGAATTAATATCCATTATTGCATGTCAATGACCTAATAGATCAACTTCAAAGAGTTGAACACTTCAATAAGATTAATCTAAAGTTTGGTTAAAACCAAATCTATATCAACACTAAATATACATGAAACACAATGATCCAGGTGGATATTGGTGGCCACCCACCTATTCCAACTGGCTCCTTTTGTCAGTCTTTAGTGCAACATGTTCTTCTGTACGTCTTTGTAATTGTGGGTTCTACACTTATAGGGTTGTATGAAGCCCTACACATCTTCCAAGTGGACATTGGTGGCCGCCCACCTAATCCAACTGGATTATTTTGTATGTTTTCATGTGTCAACACATCTTGTTGTACTTCCAAGGCCATTTTGGGGCCCTAAACAATGTTTTTTTGGCTCGCCACAGTCAAACTACAGACAAAATTAGAGTTTGATGGCATAATGCATAGTTCTCGAAAAGACCTTTCCAACAGGCTATCACGTGCCTAAAACATAGATCGTATTTAAACTTTGCGACCCTAGGAAGTTAATTTACTAACTTACCCAAACAGGGCCCACATGACTTTTGACGTTTCATCTCCTAGGGTTGAGTTTTTGGATGTCTAGGGTTTTGGCATTCATGTTTAAAAGGCCTTCAGAGCCTCATTGTAATCATCTTTTGGCGAATGAGCGTAGTTGGCACATCTCTTCTCAGAGATGAAGCTGCAACCATTCTAGCGAGTCTTGCACTCTGTATTTTTACAGTCTCTTTTCAATTTTTTCATTAATAGAAATAAAGTATTGTTGTATTTATATGTTTCTAGTAATTTTCATGAGTACTTCATTATAAATACTCTGCTTTCATTTCGTTCTGAAAATAATCTGGATCACACAACTTAAAAAAATGACAAGGGTTGTTTGAATGGTTGACAATGTTGTTCAAATTTATTAAATCCCGGGTGCAACATTCATGTGGGTGATGACCAAAGTGATTATATCATATCTCAACTCTTTTATGATTTTGTACATGGATGAGTTTCTTGGAAAAACTTAGGAGGACCAATTAAAGTAGTATTCTCATCATCGCAACAAAAAAAATTATTACACTAAAAGAGTTTTAACGATCCAAATCCAAAACTACCACCAAAATTAAATCCAATTTAGTTCAAAATCAAATTCCCATATTTTTCCATTTTTTTATCATTTTAGACAAAATTTGGATGACAATTAAGGGATCATGTTTTCAATTGCATCCAACACTAAATCAAATATTAAGTCAATTTTATAAATAAATTTAACATCAAATACTTAATATACATCCTAAATTGCTACATAAACAAAAGGTCAAAATATCGTTTTTTTTAGAGGATCATGTTTTTAGTTGCATCCAACACTACATCAAATATTAAGTCAATTTTATAAATAAATTTAACATCAAATACTTAATATACATCCTAAATTGCTATATAAACGAAAGGTCAAAATATCGTTTCTTTTAATCTCGATTTTGAAATGATGGTCTCATAAATTTTATATTTGCTTCTAACATCAAAATAAGGACAAAATTAAGTCCATAATTATATCCTTCTTCACATCTAATTTGTAAGCCATGTGTAAATTTACTATTGTCTTTCTAAACATATGTTAATTATTTAGAGAGTCTCATTTTTAATCATATTAAAGTCCAAACATTTTTTGGTTTATAGATTAGGTCTTAATTGCACCCAGATGTTAATGTCCAATTAGATTTCATCATTTAGTCATTAAGAAGAATTATACGCATTAATAATTAGAAGATAATATTAATGTTGTAAAGATGTTAATGTCCAATTAGATTTCATTATTTGGTCATTAAAAAGAATTATATGCATTAATAATTAGAAGATAACATTAATGTTGTAATTATGTAGTGTTGATAAAAATTATATTGAATTTGTCTTTTGATCCAAGGTTTTTATTCTTCTTTTCATTAATTTATTAGATAAATATTAATACATGAGTTAAATTATGAGTAATTACCTTAAATTGTAAGGACATTACCCAAAACATAGTTAACAATTTAATGAGAACCATGACCTCAAAACGAGAACTCTAGCCCTAAAAACCCATATTTTTGCTTAAAAAACACCAAAATCAACCCCCATTTCGAAAATCGATGCTACCAATAGCACAATTTTTTTCGAGGGTTAAAATTACCATGTTTTGCAACCATGGCATTAACAACTTCGTAATGTTGTCGACAAAAACCTTAAAATCAACCCCTGAAATTAAAAATGACGTTAATAACAACACCATTTTTTTATTTTTGAAGCTAAAATTATATCTATTTAAAACCCCTAGACTTGACAATCAGTACCATTGTGAACAAAACCTTAAAATCAACCCTTGGATCAAAAAACGTTGCTAACAATAGCATCATTTTTTATTTTCAAGCTTAAAACTACAACTTCTTTAAAACCTTCCAAATGGAAAATTTGTACCGTTGTGACCATAACCTTAAAATCAACCCCTGAATTGAAAAATGTTGCTCCTAGTATTACTCATCTTTTTTGGGATAAATTTGCAATTTTTTTAAAGTCACGGTATTCACAATCAATACACTTGGAAACAAAATCTTAAAAACAACCCCAAATAAAAAAGAGATGCTATCACTAGCATCCTCTTTTTGAAAAGTTTAAAATTGTGTCTTTTTAAGAACCATGACATAAAAAC
>JZKD02S1674050.1:587216-602293 GCA_000966675.3 Picea glauca | reverse complement strand
TGCATGGCAGACTCCACCACCTTCGCATGCTCGCATTTATGCTTACCCCTTTTGCTCGTTCGTTGCTGTTGGTTCGGGTAGCTCTGCTCCTATGTGTGTTGGTTAATACAAACCCTACCCATACCATGTGTTCAGCTCCATGGCACCAGTCGTGCGAGTTGAGCCCAATGGCAATCAAGCCTTGTTGATGTTTGACAATGCCCACCAAGATTTGGCAGACAGTGGATGGCTTACCTTCGTGAAACGATTTGAGGGTTTTAACCTTTGTGTAGCACAACAGTTTGCCATGACCTTCGATGGCTGTCGAGCCAAGGTGGGCGATATACAGTTAGAGATTGATGAACAGTTTATCAGCTCGCTTACAGGGTTACCTCCTTCAGGACAGCGTTGGTTTAAGAATTGCAAGGTCGAGGAAGTGCCATGGACATTATTGTTTCAATCGCACAAAGTCACCTCTTGTGACAAAGGTATGAACGTATCTATGCTCAAACCACGATGGCACGATTTATTGATGCTTTTCAAGCAGTTCGTGTCATGTGAAGGTCGATACGGACTTGTGTTCCTCTACCACCTGTGTCTACTGATGATTTTTATTGGGTATCCTATAAACATGCCTTTCTATTTTCATCGGAGCTTGTATAAGATGTCGAAAAGATATAAAAGGCAGCAGGCTGACAGCAACCTGTTCCACCATGGGCTTAGTAAGCTCATCGTTGTTTATTATTTGAGTTTACATGGTGATAATTGGAGGACTTTCATCGCCCGTAATGGCTTTGAACACACCGACCCTGTACAGGTTGATAAGCCTATGGTAATTGAGACTAAGGCTGAACTACCTGTAACCTTACACCTCCTACTGCCCAAACCCTCGACCGACTCTCCTGCTGATTTACCCGACACTGTGACTAAGAGTGCAGAGGCCATTAAAAAGCCTATGAACAAAAATCCCAAGGCAAATCTTACTGCTAATGCCAAAGGGAAAAGGAATTCCCGGCTCATTTCGAGAATGGCCAGAAACAAACCAAAACCCTCTGCCGAGTCTAACCCTATCATTCTAAGCGAGGATTCTGATTCTGATGTTGAGTGTTTTCTAGCCAGCGAATACCCCTACTCGCAAGTTTTGTGTGCCGAGCCCACTTATGATTTCGTATCAAACCTTCCCCCCTGCCTAAGGAACGACCCTGATTACCCGGGTATTGAATTGCCTCGTGAAACCCTCAGTCATTTGCCCAAACCCTCTAAACCCACACAGTCACCTTGTGACCAATGCAATTCATGGTTAGAGAGATATTATAGTGATGTTCCTATACTCCAATCAAAGATTCAATCATTGGAAGACCAGATTGCAGTGCTAACCAGTCAAAAAGCCAAGCTACAAACAACGGATAAAAAGCAAAAGACAACTGGCTCCATCCTGTTCAAAAACGTTGAATCAGCCACGGCTGTTGTAAATTCCAAGATGGCATAATCAAGCAGTCTCGTCACTACACAGGTATAGAAAATTTGATATCATTTGTTTTTGTAAATAATCTAGGTTGATGTAATGATTTGAATTCATTTTTATAGCTCTGTTTACATCTTGAATGGCTCTGTTATAATTGTATGCATTCTATATATAGCTTTGCTTTGAATAAAAAGAAATTTCGATTCAATATACGATCTCATCATTCCCAGTATAGCAATCGATAGATTTTCATTGGATTTGAGTGGTCTGTGTTTAGATTTGACTAACTGGTTTGCCTTATTTAGTTGACAAAATTAATAGTGTGTCTTCAAATGGATTGGTTTGTATCTGATTTGAAAAAAGAATTTTTTCATACTTAGTTTAGAACACAATTGTGTTTGGATTTCATTTTGTTATGATCTATATGCTACGATTGGTAAACGATTTGATTGAGTTAGTTGTTACGATATGCTCTCTCTTACAATGTTCAAAACTGAGATATTGCTCTATTCGATTTTAATTTGGGAAATGAACTATTCTGTTTTTATAAAAACAATATGTTCATTTAAGTCTTTATAGGTGTGCCCGAATCATGGAATGGATTCGATTCATGACAACTATGCTGAACCTCAGCCAATTGATTCGTTAATTAGAACGATTTCGTTTTGATCAAAGTCGATCAACCCTGTTTGCCCAATTGGCCATAACAAATTATGAATTCTACCGCCAATCAATCAAGCTTGTTATGTCTTATTTTAAATTGATTTTCGCGCCGAATTTGAATTGATCTATTCGTGGCATGGACCGTTTTCTGTGTCAACTCAGTCATAATGATTGGAATGATCTTGTTGAAGTCATATTTCCTGTTAACAAGGCAGCGTAATAGTTGCTTGCTATTTGTTTTGATTGTAATCGTTTCAATTGATATCAAAAGATTTCGCAACTGTTGGATTCGATTGGTTATGAAACGAATTGATTGACTGTGTTATTTTGTTACCAAATTCGGTTACGATTCGTTTGAATGTAATCGATCTTGCTTACCCCAGTTTGCAAAAACGTGATCGGGTATCTTGTACGCACTATGATACACCTTGTTTGCTATGTCGTTACAACGAATTGTAAACGATTCAGTTCAATTTGATCGTATCTCCTGTTGGTATAACGGCTTAACAAATGTATCAAGTTTGTTTTCATTGATTGCGTTGGATATCAAACGGTTTCTCGACTGTTTGATTATGATTCTTTTAGACCCGATTCTATGGAAATTAAACGAACAGAGTTGAATGATTTTATAATTTTGTTTTGATTTCAAATGGTTTATCAAGCTCCAATTGAATAAATCGTTTTCAAATCGTTATTAAATGATAATTGAATTAAATATCCTTCAAAGATTTTCAATTGGTTTCAATTCTGATTCTGTATCTTTATTTAGACTAGCTACATAATCACAGGATTCTGTAGCTAGTCTATAGAATTAATTTTTCATCATTTTGTTAATAAAAGATCCTTCTAACTTGTTTATTTTTGACCTTTTTCAGGTGAATTCGAATTGCTTGGGATTGGGTGAACAGTTTAGAGGATATTTGGATGCTTTAGTTTTATTATAGTTTCCTAGTTTAGACAACTTTGGGATATCTTCCCAGATCTTATSTAAACAGTTTTATAACTTCCACAGGGAGGTTTTACCCTGTGGAAAAACTTATAAATACTTATTATTTTTTGTGTAATAATCATCCTCATTCGTGGGAGAACAAGGATATGGAATTTTAATACAAACTAAGACAGAAGTTGATGTTCTGCTACAGCTTTAGCTTTTCATAATATCAATCTTTTGTTTCATGTTTATGTTATCAGATTGCATATGATTAATGACTACTTTA
The DNA here is from genome assembly GCA_000966675.3 of Picea glauca. Classification (NCBI taxonomy): domain Eukaryota; kingdom Viridiplantae; phylum Streptophyta; class Pinopsida; order Pinales; family Pinaceae; genus Picea; species Picea glauca. The sequence continues at coordinate 598,969 of JZKD02S1674050.1, read as the reverse complement.
GCTATCTTAGTCTTTTGCAAATGATATGAGTTAATTAATATGATCCATGTCTGATTTCTTCCATTATTTTAAAACATAGAAATTACTTGATTCAATTTATGAACGACAGATTTCTCTTGTTCATCAATTGGATTATTCTGTATAAGTCTTTGCATAACAGGTTTACCTAATTGTGGAGATTTATAAATTATATAATTGTTATGATTTTTATGTCTTGTTTGTCCTGTAAACCAACTCAAAGAGCATTGTAGCGTATTGTTTACGAGAAGCTTCTGGATTATTCGGTGCGGGTTTCCTCCCTCCGATCTGCTTGAACAGTCATTATACACAGGACAAATCTGGAGCGTTTCCAGGTCAGTTTGTTGTTTATTCGCTTAGTGTATTTATTTGTAGTTTAGTTAGATATATGTTTTAGTTTAGATTAGTAATTAGAATTAGTATATTAGTAGTTTAGTTTAGTTAGTATTTTTGTTTTATCTTTTCACAAAATTATAAAATCAACAAAAATATTTCTCTTGCTGTCTTAAGGCAGAATATTTATGAGTTTTTCAGGTTTTATTCAAATCTGCAAATTGTAGATATTGTATATTTTGTGAATATGTTTTATTTCAGTTATTAGTTAGTTATTTTTATTAGTTAGTAGATTGTACATAATAGTTAGTTTAGTTTATTAGTTTGTTTTATTTCTTTTAGTTAGATTAGTTTAGTTGTTTTAAATAGTTAGTTTTATATTAGATTAGTTTGTTTGTTTGTTTTATTTGTTTTTAGTCAGTTTAGATTAGTTTTCTTTTCATTTTATTAGGACCTCAGATCGGCTAACGGAGCCGCTAAACCCGTCAGGGTGGTTCATCCCAAACAGCTTGGGTTATTAGACAACCCCGGACCGGTTCCACTCTCTCAGTTGACGGACGGTCAATTTCGCCCATCAACAAATGGCGCTAGAAGGAGGGCCTAAATTTAATTAATGGCACGAGGCAGTCGTAAGACTCCTCCACCACCTAATCGCTCACCTATAGTGACAAGAAGTCATTTGAACGATAATATTCCCCCTCAAACAACAAACACATCAAACAACGATCCACAGATCACCGTTGAACCAGTAACTCCTAATCCCACAGCCAGTGACATACAAGAGATTGTTCGCCAGTCTCTCGTGAGAACTCATAGTGCCTTAGCCCATTTAAGACAACCAAATCGTCCTTTGGGTCAACCTTTAGATTTCTCTGATATCAGAGAGCAACTCAGTGTCATTAACCTCATTGAGAACCCTACAAACCCAATCGACACTCCTGTTGCAGGAGGATCTGGTATACCGCCTTCAACTCCTCCACCATCTCCTTCCTCTTCTGGAGAATATTCCTCGAACAAAGGCAGTTCTCCTTCACAAACTTCCACACCCACCACACCAATGGTAAATCAGAACAACCCTGCAAGACCTTGGCTTGACCAGGATGCAGTAGCTGTACCTGGGGCACAACACCCCTTACCTAAACATCCTGAGAAGTGGCTTCCCAAGTTTGACCCCGACTCTAAGCAAATCGCCGAAGACCACATTAAAAAGTTTATGTTAGCCATCAGACTCTGCAATGTCGAGCATGAAGACGTTGTCTGTAGGTTGTTCCCCTATACTTTCGAGGGCAATGCATCAACATGATACTTTTCCCAACAACCCCACACCATCGTGTCTTGGGATAGGTTTGAATCTTGCTTTTTGGAAAAATTCGGAGACGATAAGACTCCAGAAGTTCTAGTTATGGATCTTTCTAGCTTAAAAATGAACCCAAAAGAGAAAGTTAAAGACTTTAATCAAATATTCTTAACACTTAAAAACAGAATCCCTGCTGACTCCATGCATGCCGAGAGTCTTATAATTGCATACTACACTAAAGCTTTGCATCAAAGTATAGCTATTTGGGTTAAACGATCTAAGAAAGCTACATTGTTAGAAGCCTTTGAAGAGGCCAGCCAGATTGAAAAGGATATCCTTAGTTTGAAGGACACTACTAGCAATGAAACAGAAACTAGTTCTTTTTCCAAGAAGAAGATCGAAATCCTCCAAAGACCTACTCAAAGTAAAGCGCAACCTGAAAGCTCTGATTTGGAAAACTTGACTAAATTCGTTCAGAAACTATCGAATCAAGTTATAGATTTAAAAAGGACGGCTGAAGAAGCTTCTTCGAGCAAAGGGCCCTACAAACCCCCATTCAAGAAGACTTTTCCTCCCAACCGACCTAATCCTACTACTGAAGGCCTTAATCTAGAAAGTCTGCAATACGCCTTACAAACAATTCTAGAAGGCCAGGATAACTTGATACCTCCTGATATTCCTGAAGAGGTTGTTGAACAAGAGACAGTCCAAGAAGAAGAGTCTTCTCCAAACATTTTTGGACATTTCTCGGATAGCATCTTTCAAGCTAACTTCGAGACGGTTCACCCCTACAATACTAGGAGTAAGACAGCAAACAAACCTTCTTCCGAAAACGCTATGACTTCGCCTCCAAAGCCTTCTAAACCAGCTGAGACTAAATAGAGTAATGTAAACCCCAACTTAGATTACGATTTAGTTGAAGATCTGAAAAATTTAAGGGCTAACATTTATGTTTATGAGTTGTTAAAGTTCCCGTTTTTGCTACAAAAAATGTTATAGAACATCTTAGAGAATAGTAAAAATGGTAATTCAAATGGTAATAAGGTTGTTTAGAACAAAGTCCCTTAGAAGACTCCCACTAAAAATAACCCTGATCCTCAAGATAAAGGAAGCCTTCATGTAAATACTATAAATAATGTAAATAAAGTAGTTTCAGAAACTGCGAGTAAAAAATCACAAGATACTACCCTAAGTACTCGCAAAAATGTACCTCCGTTTTTGTTAACTTTCGAAGTCTTTAATAGAAACGTGCACAATTGTATGGTAGACTCAGGAGAAACATCCAATATAATGTCGTGGTCTGTATGTCAGAAAATTAATGCTGAGGTTGAACCATGTACATTAAAAATCATTCAACTTGATCGAACTGATGTTAAAGTTATAGGCGAGTTAAGGAATGTTCTTATAAGATTATCGTCTAACCCCAAGGTTCATCAAGTAATTGATATTATCGTCGTGGATATTCCAGAAGTGTATGGTATGTTTTTGAGCAGGGACTGGTCGGAGCCGTTACATGGTTATTTCGCGACAGATTGGTCTCACCTGTGGCTCCCAGAAAACGTCAAGCCCAATAAGATCAAGGTAAACTGTGAACGTTACCTTAAGTTCACAGTCACAGATTTGAATGACCCTAACGAACCATTTACACCTTCTGTCGATTCACCCGAAGTACAAGGGACGGATACTTTCTTCAGTAATTTCATGGCCGAGACTTCAGTTATCACCAACCCAGAACAGCAGTCCGAGATTGTAACATATGTGCAGCCAACAGCTTCTACACAAAGTTCTCATGCACCCGACGAAAATCAAATTTGGTCTCTTTATTTTGACGGGTCAAAGTCCAAAGAGGGAGCTGGTGCAGGCTGCATTATCATCGATCTGGCAGGTAACAAAACATTAATTGCATGTAGGTTAGAATTTGAATGTACTAATAACACTGCAGAATATGAAGCTTTACTACAAGGTCTCAAAAATATTTAGACATGAACATTCAAAATTTGACCGTTTTTGGCGACTCCGAAATCGTGGTAAGACAGGTGAGGAATTCTATCCATTGTCTGTCTCCGCACCTTAAAAGCTACCAATCTGAGGTATGGAATTTAATGAATAAGTTTGCTGCATTCAATATAAATTCTATCCCTAGATTAAATAACTCTGAAGCAGATTTACTAGCTAATGTAGCTTCTAAACTTCTTCCTGTAGAAGGCTTCTCACCTAACGCATTCTCCGTTGAACTTTTGTTTCGACCATCCGTTCCCGACAATATCACAAACTGGAGAGTATTTGACGATGATCAGCAGATCATTAACTTTCTGCATATGGAAGAGACTTTTCAAGGCGCGGTAATAGACGAACACACACATGACGACAATTTGCGCGATTTCACGGTAATACATGATCCGAGAACTCCTAAATCTTCATCCGACATGGTAAATTCGATCCCTAAATATGTAGTTAGATTAGAGAAGTTTTACGATTTTCAGGATAAATTCAAAAAGATGGTCAACTGCAAAACTAATAGTTCCTCATTATTATATGAAAAGGTAAACTTAGGAACTATTGAAAATCCTCAGTGCATTAACCTAGGGTTGGAATGTTCTCAACAAGAAAAAGCTGCATTTATTAAATTGTTCAAAGAATTTAAAGATGTGTTTGCATGGACGTATGATGACCTTAAAACTTTCAACCCTAACATCATACAGCATGTCATCCCTATGAAGCCCCAAACCTTACCCTTTCAACAAAAATTGAGAAAGATGCACCCTAAGCTGGAACCGACCGTCCAAAAAGAATTGAATAAGCTCCTAAATGCTAAGATAATTTTTCCTATTAGACACACTCAGTGGTTTTCTAACCTTGTCCCAGTCCGGAAGAAAAACAGGGAAATCCAACTCTACATCGATTTTCGAAACCTTAACAGAGTGTCTGATAAAGACAACTATCCTATCCCACCCATGGAACAGATCCTTCAACAGGTATCTGGTTCTGAGAGGCTATCTTTATTAGATGGTTTCTCAGGGTACAACCAAGTCCTGATGTCTCCACCAGACCAACTTAAAACTACCTTCCGCACCCCGTGGGGCACCTATGCTTATCGAAAAATGCCCTTTGGATTGATTAATGATGGTGCTACTTTTCAGAGAGAAATGGACATTGCTTTCCAAGGATTAATCAATCAGTCCGTCGTAGTTTACTTAGATGATGTCACTGTGTTCTCTAAGAACAAAAACGATCATCTCGCTCATTTACGAGCCGTTCTGCAGCGATGTCGCAAATACGGCATTTCCTTGAACCCCAAAAAATCCATCTTTGTTGTAGAACAGGGTAAACTCCTAGGATTTATTGTGTCAAATGAAGGAATGATTATCGATCAAAAGAGGACTCAAGCCATCGCGAAAATTCCTCCTCCTACATCCAAAAAGACTATGCAGTCTTTCTTAGGCCAGATTAACTTCGTGAGAAGATTCGTCCCCAGTTTCTCCGAAATGGTCAGACCCTTGCAGAACTTAATTAAGAAAGACATACAATATCACTGGGGACCCCTAGAAAATCAAGCTTTTAATGCAGTAAAGAAGGCTATAATAGATGCTCCTTCTCTCATGATCCCCGATTTTTCAAAAGACTTCACACTTTACACTTTTGCTTCTGACTGCTCCTACGTCGCAGTCCTAACTCAGAAGAACACCGAGAACAATGAAGTACCCATCGCTTTTATGACCTCAGCTTTCAAAGGTGCGGAACTAAATTACCCCGCTGTAGACCAGCAAGCCTACGCTATTTTCAAAGAAGTCAAACACTTCCAGTCGTATCTTTTGAAATCTAGGACGAAGATTCTTGTTCCCTATCCAGCTATTAGGAACTTGTTAGTACAAAAGGAACTTGGGGAAAAGAGAGCTAACTGGGTTACTTCTTTACAAGAGTACGACATAGAAATTACCCCAGCTCAGATAGTGAGAGGTCAAGGTTTGTGCAAGTTAGTTGCTGATTCAGTTGAAGGACAGCAAGAAGAAAACAATCTGTCAAACCTAGAACAGCATGATCGAAAGGCAATTTATTGTATACAGAACGTTGTTAGTCCCTGGTATGAAGACATTAAATTCTGTCTTGAACATGGATTAGCCCCCCGTCACCTAGTTCTCACCAATAGAAGAGCATTGATATTAAAGTTTGCTTCCTTTCATTTGGTAAATGGTATCCTGTTTCGTTAGAATTTTGACGGCATACTCATGCGCTGTCTTGAAAAGGAGGAAGCAGAAAAAGTCATGCTAGAGTTGCATGCAGGGGAAGCTGGTGGCCACTTCGGTGGTGACACCACTGCCCATAAATTTTTGAGAGCAGGTTATTACTGGCCCACGCTTTTTAGAGACGCCCATGCTTTATGTCGTAAGTGTATCATCTGTCAGAAAGCATCAGGGCGGTTACAAAAACCATCTTTTCTTTTGCAGCCCATTACAGTAGATTCTCCTTTTCAGCAGTGGGGCTTGGATATCATAGGTCCAATCAACCCCCCGTCATCGCAACAGCACAAGTTTATTCTGACAGCCACAGATTATTTCACCCGATGGTCTGAAGCTGCTGCGCTAAGAACTGTCAACACCAGTCAGGTTATTGCCTTTCTAAACTCGAATATCATCACTCGTTTCGGTATCCCTGACTGTTTGGTCTTCGATAATGCTTCTTACTTTTCCTCTCTTGAGATGAGTGAGTTCTCTTTGGAAAAGGGAATTAAGTTGAAGTATTTTGCTAGTTATTACCCCCAGGGCAACGGATTGGCAGAATCAACAAACAAGAACTTGATCAAACTAATCAAGATAACGGTGGTTGAAAATAACAAGAATTGGCACAATGCGCTACTAAATGCGTTGTGGGCTGATAGGGTAACGCCAAAAGCTGTTATAGGTAACTCCCCCTTTTTTCTCGTTTATGGCAGAGAAGCAATTATGCCACCTCACATGCTTCTTCTTTCACTTTAGTTGTCACAGAAAGTTCAAGAAGAAGATTGTCCCCCTTTAGAAAACCAGATTAACGCTTTGATGAAGCTGGAAGAAGTAAGAGCCCAAGCTAAGCGTAAATTAGATCAACATCAACAATTGGTTAAAAGCTGGTTTGATTCTAATTCTGCTTCTGATAGGAATTTTGAGGTAGGTGATCTCGTCCTGAAATGGGACAAACCTCACGAGGGAAAGGGAGAACACACTAAATTTCAAAACTTATGGCTTGGACCATTTTTAATTGCTGAAAAGTTGGGTCCTAGTTCTTTTCGATTGCAGAATATTGAAGGGCAGCTTGACACCTATCCAGTGAATGGCCAAGCCCTGAAAAGATACTTTGCATGATAACTACCTTTGTATTTTATGTACATATTTTGCTTTGGTTTGTTTTTTTTTCTTTTTGCTTTCTGTTTTTTATTTTGATTTGGATTTATTAGTTTCTACTTGCTTTGAAATACACATACCTGTACAATGAGCTATTCAGACAAAGACGATAGAAAATTCTTTCACTGAAATAACTTCTGAAAATTTGTACAAACATCAATGATATATTTCTGAAATTTATACCTGTGTTGGAAAAATCTGTGTTTTAAAGAAGTTTACTGATTTCGATCTCTAAGTAAAGTTCGTCATGATCATCTATTATCTTTTTACGCTATCCCTTTTCCGTAAAGAAATGACTCAAGAGATGTCTCCCTGTCTTAGGAAGTTGTTTTTATCAATAAAACATCTCTGGAGATGAATAAAGGACAGTCCTAAAAATAATTCTGATGAGGTATGAAAAAATTATGTTAAAATATCAAGGTTTTTAGCGTCACCCCGCTCAAATATATATCTATAAAAAACAAAACAAAATAAATTATGAATAAGAGCTGTGGGAAGTGCTTGTAAACCCGTCGGGATACTGAACAAGTCTGCTGGCAGCAGGTAAATGTATGCATGGCGCCAAGACAACTTCGTCGGGGTACTGAACAGGCCTGCTGGCAGCGAAGCAATGTCGGGTACATGAAAATTTGCAAAAAAGAAACCTCTTTAATGTCCTTTATTTTGATCCACAACTTCTTGACAGGATACAGATGTCAGAGTGGGTTAAATGGAAACCCTGTTGAGGCTATGGACGCCTGCTGGCAGCAGTGGCTATGCCAACAGTATTGAAGATTCTATCTTTAATATCGTGACTTGCTGATCTTAAGTTTGTGATCGGTTTTCATCTTTTGAAACACTGCTGGAAAAGATGGTTAGGGATGAGGTTTGTACAATTTTTGGTTGTTATTTTCAAGTTGAAATTTACTTTGCTGTCCTAATCTGAACTTGTTTCTTTGCAAAGATAACTGCTTCTTCCAGTGTGTCGCCATTGTTGGCAGCCAATTCACTTTTTTTTTTATGATCCTATAAGCTGCCTACACCTATGTTTTACAAACATCTTTTTTTTGGTCGCAATTTTCAATAGACGACATTTTCATTTATTGCGACGTTTGCACATTTGTCTTCGTTAAGTTTTTCACGACTATAAGCGTGAAAATTTCTCCTTTCGAAGTTGTTTTTCAATCATTATCTGAACTGTCAATATCTTTTATGTCCTTACGCCTATTGCGCTTACCTTTTATTGATCATTATACAACTGGCAAGGGTCTCTAATCAGTTCTCATACTTTGATTGATTGTATAACCTGGTTTTATTGGGTTTGTAAGGCATTTAGAAATTGAATTGCACTTTATATGACTTGCCTGATCATTGATTCTATGAAATGCATAGGGGTTTTGATTAATTTTTTTTTTTTTTTATATATATATGATATAATCCTTATGTTAATCTTTTCATAAATTTTGGCTTGTCGAGTATATGAATACCGTTTGGCACTTTGATTAAACTTTTGATTATATACATTGGCGCATAGTTGATTTTGAGTTTTGATTTATATGTCATATTTTTAAACATTATGGTATAACACTTGTGCGCATTGGTATACACCTTTGATTTTATTGGTTGTACACATGACTTAATGGTTGAACTATTATTATGGAGTGAACAGCTATGAAAATTGACGGTTGTACTTGGATAATCAATATTTTGCATGGCAGACTCCACCACCTTCGCATGCTCGCATTTATGCTTGCCCCTTTTGCTCATTTGTTGTTGTTGGTTCGGGTAGCTCTGCTCCTGTGTGTGTTGGTGAATACAAACCCTACCCATACCATGTGTTCGGCTCCATGGCACCAGTCGTGCGATTTGATCCCAATGGCAATCAAGCCCTGTTGATGTTTGACAATGCCCGCCAAGATTTGGCAGACAGTGGATGGCTTACCTTCGTGAAACAATTTGAGGGTTTTAACCTTTGTGTAGCACGATAGTTTTCCATGACCTTGGATGGCTGTCGAGCCAAGGTGGGCGATATACAGTTAGAGATTGATGAACGGTTTATCAGCTCGCCTAAGGGGTTACCCCCTTTGGGACAGCGTTGGTTTAAGAATTGCAAGGTCGAGGAAGTGCCATGGACATTGCTATTTCAATTGCGCAAAGTCACCTCTTGTGACAGAGGTATGCCCGTATCTATGCTCAAACCACGATGGCACGATTTATTGATGCTTGTCAAGTAGTTTGTGACCTGTGAAGGTCGATACGGACTTGTGTTCCTCTACCACCTGCGTCTACTGATGATTTTATTAGGGTATCCTCTAAACATGCCTTTCTATTTTCATCGGAGCTTATATAAGATGTCAAAAAGATATAAAAGGCAGCAGGCTGACAGCAGCCTGTTCCACCATGGTCTTAGTAAGCTCATCGTTGTTTATTATTTGAGTTTACATGGTGATAATTGGAGGAATTTCATCGCCTGTAATGGCTTTGAAGACACCGACCCTGTACAAGTTGATAAGTCTATGGTAACTGAGACTAAGGCTGAACCGCCTGTACCCTTACACCTCCTACTGCCTAAACCCTCGACCAACTCTCCTGTTGACTTACGCGACACTGTGACTAAGAGTGCAAAGGCCATTAAAAAGCCTATGAACAAAAATCCCAAGGCAAATCTTACTGCTAATGCCAAAGGGAAAAGGAATGCCCAGCTCATTTTGAGAATGGCCAGAAACAAACCAAAACCCTCTGTCGAGTCTAACCCTATCATTCTGAGCGAGGATTCTGATTCCGATGTTGAGCATTTTCTGGCTAGCGAATACCCCTACTCACAAGGTTTGTGTGCCGATCCCACTTATGATTTCGTATCAAACCTTCCCCCTGGCCTAAGGAACGACCTTGACTACCCGGGTATTGAATTGCCTCGTGAAACCCTCAGTCATTTTCCCAAACCCTCTAAACCCACACAGTCACCTTGTGACCAATGCAATTCATGTTTAGAGATATATTATAGTGATGTTCCTATACTCCAATCAAAGATTCAATCATTGGAAGACTAGATTGCAGTGCTAACCAATCAAAAAGCCAAGCTACAAACAATGGATAAAAAGAAAAGACAACCAGCTCCATCCTGTTCAAAAACATGGAATCAGCCACGGCTGTTGTAAATTCCAAGATGGCATAATCACGCAGTCTTGTCGCTACACAGGTATGGAAAATTTGATATCATTTGTTTTTGTAAATAATCTAGGTTGATGTAATGATTTGAATTCATTTTTATAGCTCTGTTTACATCTTGAATGGCTCTGTTATAATTGTATGCATTCTATATATAGCTTTGCTTTGAATAAAAAGAAATTTCGATTCGATATACGATCTCATCATTCCCAGTATAGAAATCGATAGATTTTCATTGGATTTGAGTGGTCTGTGTTTAGATTTGATTAACTGGTTTTCCTTATTTAGTTGACAAAATTAATATTGTGTCTTCGAATGGATTGGTTTGTAGCCGATTTGAAAAAAGAATTTTTTCATACTCAGTTTAGAACACAATCATGTTCGGATTTCATTTTGTTATGATCTATATGCTACGATTGGTAAATGATTTGATTGAGTTAGTTGTTACGATATGCTCTGTCATACAATGTTCAAAACTGAGATATTGCTCTGTTCGATTTTAATTTGGGAAATGAACTATTCTGTTTTTATAAAAACAATATGTTCATTTAAGTCTTTACAGGTGTGCCCGAATCATGGAATGGATTCGATTCGTGACAAATATGCTGAACCTCAGCCAATTGATTCGTTAATTAGAACGATTTCGTTTTGATCAAAGTCGATCGACCCTATTTGCCCAATTGGCCATAACAAATTATGAATTCTACCGCCAGTCAATCAAGCCTGTTATGATCTTATTTTAAATTGATTTTCGCACCGAATTTGAATTGATCTATTCGTGGCATGGACCATTTTCTGTGTCAACTCAGTCATAATGATTGGAATGATCTCGTTGAAGTCATATTTCTTGTTAACAGGGCAGCGTAATAGTTGCTTGCTATTTGTTTTGATTGTAATCGTTTCAATTGATATCAAAAGATTTCACAACTGTTGGATTCAATTGGTTATGAAACGAATTGATTGACTGTGTTATTTTGTTACCAAGTTCAGTTATGATTCGTTTGAATGTAATCGATCTTTCTTACCCCAGTTTGCAAAAACGTGATCGGGTATCTCGTACGCACTATGATACACCTTGTTTGCTATGTCGTTACAACGAATTGTAAACGATTTAGTTCAATTTGATCGTATCTCCTGTTGGTATAACGGCTTAACAAATGTATCAGGTTTGTTTTTATTGATTGCGTTGGATATCAAACGGTTTCTCGACTGTTTGATTATGATTCTTTTAGACCCGATTCTGTGGAAATTAAACAAACAGAGTTGAATGATTTTATAATTCTGTTTTGATTTCAAATGGTTTATCAAGCTCCAATTGAATAAATCGTTTTCAAATCGCTATTAAATGATAATTGAATTAAATCTCCTTCAAAGATTTTCAATTGGTTTCAATTCTGATTCTGTATCTTTATTTAGACTAGCTACAGAATCAGAGGATTTTGTAGCTAGTCTATAGAATTAATTTTTCATCATTTTGTTAATAAAAGATCCTTCTAACTTGTTTATTTTTTACCTTTTTCAGGTGAATTCGAATTGCTTGGGATTGGGTGAACAGTTTAGAGGATATTTGGATGCTTTAGTTT
>JZKD02S1674050.1:554739-570462 GCA_000966675.3 Picea glauca | reverse complement strand
TTCAATCCTATCCCAAGTTGTTCTTAAGGGGGGATGTTAGGATATTTAGACACTTAGGAGTTAGTTAAGATCTACTTGGTCTAATATGTCGTTAGGTAAAAGTGTGTTTCTTAGTTTGTTTCTTTAATATGCATTAGTATGCATTTGTAGTTAGGAAATCTGATGGTCACGATATGTTCCTGACATAGAGTGATCCGACGGTTCATACTCTCCTCGATCTTAATGACCATTGATCTCCAGATTAACACCCGATTGGTCCATGATCTCTATTTAAAGTGAATGGAGGGTCATTTGCCGATGATCGATTGTGAGAAACTCTCTTGTAAAATCTCTCTGTAATCTTTTTCTTTGCATTAATAAACTGCTCCAAGTGGTCGCGTTGGCTGGGGGCGTGGATGTTTCCTTGTAGGGGTTTTACCACGTGAAAACATCGGTGTGTTGATCTTTTATCTGGTTATGTGAGTGGTTAATGAACGTGTTCGTCCTCTGTTGGAATACCTGTGTTGTCGAACATTTCCCTTAGAGGAAACCCAACTGCTCCTCCGAGAACGATCCTGACAGTATTGGTTTAATCCGATCTATTATAATCTTTGATATAATTTTATAACTTAGATTACACAGCGAGATCGGTCTAAAGTATCCAAACTATTTAGGCTTATTTACTTTGGGAATCAAAGTAATGAAAGTTGAGTTCAGTGCTCCAGGAATGAATCCTTTTAGTCTAGATTCTTCCACCATTTCTAGGAGGTCATCCTCGACAATATCGAATAGATGCTTAAAAAAATCCACAGTCCAGCCATCCGGGCTAGGACTCTTGTCAACTTAAAAAAAAATTAGAACATTTTTAATTCCTCTTTATCCACAGGCTTGATAAGTTCCTCAGCTTCGGTGTCATCCATCATTCTTGGAAATAATGCGACCACCCTGACCTGATCGATAGTCGAAGATCCTCTATGTTCTTTATAAAAATCTTTGAAATGATTCAGTGCAGCTAATTTGATGTTCTCCTATCACCTATAAACCTGACCCTCTTCTCCATTAATCTCCCATACATATTTACAATTTCTTCTATAACTCACATAGTTATGAAATAATTTAGTATTTAGGTCACCGCTCTTGATCCAGATTGCCCTACTATGCTTGCGCTAATGCTCCTCTATTTCTTTAAGTAAGGTATTTCTTTCATTCTCCAAGTCTTTTAATGGCACATCCATCATAGAATTACTTAACCCCTCCGCCAAGTTCTGATTCATGTAAGAGATCTCATGCTCCAGGCTACAGAGTCGAGCAGTTTTGTTCTTCTTTCGATCCTTTTGCCAACATTTTGTAATGAATTTCAGGTGTTTTAGTTTCCAAACCAAGTGGTTTTGCTTACTGGTCTCTTTTAGATACTTAGGATCATTCCATAATTTTTGCAGCATAAAAATGAAATCATTCTCTTTAGTCGACAAAGGATTGAACTTGAACGGGTATGACTTGTATAAAGGAGGAAGGTCCAGTTGAAGAAGAATCGGCCTGTGGTCAGAGATGTAAGGGTATTCCACCCAGGCTCTATAAATGCCAACCATTTCAATAAGATATTCAGATAGGAAAGTTCTGTCAAGTCTTTTGGCAATGTAATCTGTCCCCGAACGGACGTTGCGCCAAGTAGGCACGATTTTCCCCGGCACAATCTTAATAAGCTTGTTTTTATGAAATAAGTGTTGAAGAAAATAGCCAGTGGTCCTAATAAGGCTGTACCACCCCATATTTCACCGGATGATAAAGTTAGATTAAGGTCACCTGCTAGAATTAGGCTTTTTAGGTTCAGCAATCCTGATGATTCCAAATTCTCCCAGAACTGTTTGCGCTCCAAACACGGCCCGTAAACATTTAGTGAATTTAACTGTCTTATACTTTCTAAACAAAGCCCTGTCAAAAAGATCCCACCACAAGTAAGAAACGCAACCAAATCAAAGTAATTAGGTTCCCACGAGACCAATAAGCCACCTAAGGTACCAACAGAGTTATTTGCACAACTTAACCAAGTTGGTCTAAGAGAATGAAAAAAGGAACAGGCCTTTCCAAATGAACAAGAGTCTCCTGTAAAAAAGAAATATTCAGACGAGTCTTATCCAATGCACAACAAACCGAGGCGAATTTTAGGGCACCTCCAGTCCCCCTTAAATTTAGTGAGAGAAGTATCATTACTTTGATCTTGCGAGGGCCTTCAAAGCTCTAAGGGCCCCACCTTTAGTGGATGAATGTGGTATAGAAGGAACTATGGGAACAAGTGTCGATTTTTTACGGGTACTTCTTGTTTTTATCTGGGAAATTTCAATACCCAGTCCCCTAGACCAAGCATACTCTTTCCTGGACTTTACATCAGATGCCCTCGAACAACAAGCCTCCCCACTCCCAGCAGCACCATCAATGACTGACTTCCCGAGATACACAAGTAATTTCACAGTTGAATCATTATCACATATAAAAGGGATTAAGGAATCAAGTACCGCAGAAAGAGTGGACTCCCCTTCTTCAGGTTCCCTATAGCCAGGTGGACTATTAAGTCGACTCAACACCATGTGACTAGACTGTGGGTTACAAAAATCCCCAGACTGTAAGGAAAATTCTAGAGGAGGACTACGTAAAGTGACCTTTTCACTAAAAAAGGTCTGACTAATAGTGGCAGATACTGGATCCAATCCCGAAACATGAGTTGGAGAGGTATGTAGTGGATCCAGGCTTCCAGAAGGAAGGTCAATATTCCCATTACATTCCTTAATAGTTGAAGGCAAAGAGACGACCTTTGTAGTCACATTCTTAAGCCACACAGAAGAGTTAATAACCTCTCTTTCCCAAATAGACAGAGAATTAAAAAAGACTGGACAAAAATAATGCAGCTTACCCAAAATAGTGTTATTACTTTCCATGGGACTAGGATCAACACTGTCCTGTTGAGCTGCACCAAAACCATAAAAACCCGTCTCCATGGATAAGTCAGGCGAGCTATAAACAGGTTTAGTTTCTTCCTGAACCATTTCTTCATCAACATAACCTTTACAATCTCTCCTGAGATGTGAAGTACTTCTGCAAATGCTACATCGGAAAGGAATACCAAGATAATCTAATTTCTGTAGATAATGTTTTCCCCTCCACTCAATATCTAAAGTCTCCAACAGCCCCTGGTGAATGTCTAGTTCAACCAGTACCCTACCAACTTTTCTAGTAGAGGTAGCGAGATTAACTCTGTCAACCATTAAAAATTTACCAAGGGAGTTTCCAATAGCCGTCAGTGCTCCCTCATTCCATAAAAACAGTGGGAGTCCCGGTAACAAAACCCAAATATGTCGTAATGATAAATACTTTGTTTCTGGGTTGAAAGCTACCCGCCATCTTTTTAGCATAAGACTGTTATTACCATTTACCCAAATCTCATTTAACTGTGTAGCTGCATCTTTAGGACAATTGCACAAAAATCCTAACCATCCTTTAGTTAAGAAAAAGACCTCCGACACATATCCTAAGACCGGTAGCCAGACCCACTCTAACCAGACCGATAACTTCTCTGCATTCAAGTTACTGTATGAAAATCTACCAACAATACCACATAGAGCCATCCAATAGGTGTCCTCCAGGCCTATATATGAGCCTAGGACTATTCTTCTTATAGATTTCTTTGTCGCCCATTGTCTACATCCCTTACGGATAGTAGCACTACCCTTGGCTTTAAGACTCGAAGGAAAATATGCAAAGCTTCCCTCAACTTTTTGCAGGCTATACCCCAGCAACGGTTTCCTCAAACCCAGAGTAGTCTCTTCCCGAGAAGGTAAGAATGCATCCAAGGATGGCTCTAAACCGGGAGCCTTGTTGAAGCTTTTCTCCGGTGAAAATGCCTCTGTATGAGTTCTGGAACCAACTGTATGAAAACTCGATAATACCCCTCCTGTATTACGAACATTTGTTACATCTGCCACCTGCCAAAGTACATCCTCTGGCTCATTCAATAAGACATTTACTTCCTCATTTATTTTATCCAACCGGCTAAGTGTCATTTGGGCTCCACTTGGAACCCACTAGAAACAGAAGGCGGAGATCTAGGGCTGGTAAACACCACAAATTCCAAGGTGAAGAGGTAGTTAATGATTTTGATCAGAGATTAATGACAAAAATCCACCTGTGAACCACTAACCTAACCCTGAGGAAACAACATTAAGGAACGCAGGTTGAAATGATTTCAGAACAGTTTCCAAAAGAGGAATCTAAGTCACAAAGAAAACTAATAAGCGAAAGGATATGGCGTTTCACCAAATAAGCCTAAGGAATAGTATTAAATCACCCCCTACTATCATCCCAGGACCAATTAGCAAAAAAAGAAAATTAAACCAACCTCCTACAAACTCCCGAGAAACATTAACCAAAAGAAGAAGACTAACTAGTAGAAAAGAAGTAAATAGAGCGGAGACCCTCCAAACCTAATCAAATCCAGAGTCGAAAAACCACTTCCATTAAGCTTTTTGGATAGTTCCCCAAATAAATTAGTAAGTTAAGTGAACTTGATTGTAAATATCACTGCACAATTAAATGCACTTGAGTTAAAATTAATTTAAAATGAATGACTTCCCCTTCTTAACTAATGAAAACAAAATATATATAACTTTTATAAATAAAATTAATATTTAATTTTTCCATTGATTTAGATAAAAGATTATATGTGACTTTTAATGAAGCTATCATAATTAGGCATAGATTTGATTGTGTGAATTTAAAAATAATAAATTACCTTTATTTATACATTCTTTTAAAAAAGTGATATTATTATTTTGTATTAATTTAAAATAAAGAATTAAAATAATGAAACTATCGTAATTAGGCATAGATTTGATTGTATGAATTTAAAAATAATAAATGACCTTTCTTTATATCTTCTTTTAGAAAAGCGATACTATTATTTTGTATTAATTTAAAATAAAGAATTGAAACTATTATTTTGTATTTAATTTAAAAGACTAAGAAATCTTCACCCTGCAAAGCAAAAGGTATATTTGCGTTTAACATCCGAATAAAATGTATAATGAAGTAAATGGGCTTCACCAACCAAATTTTTCCTTAAAGTAGATTTAAAGTAAATATTCCATATCTAAGTGCTACTTAGAAAGATTAAGAAACATGTCGGAATGATGCTGCTTTGTGTAATATATGGTTAGAGCAATTATTGTGCAATTATGGTTAGAGCAATTATTGATACTAATATATTGTGCATGGAATATATTGCTACGTGAAGCATTGCTTTGTTTAGAGCAATTGCTAAACAAAGCACTGCTTTGTAAACTTGTAAGCTTAAGAAGCATTGCTTTGTAAAATGGTAAGCCGTTGTTTTCCAAAGCTACAGCAGTTGACTCTGTTCTACTTAGAGTCGTTGGAGTGTGTTGGAGTTATATAAATGTTTTAATTTTAAACACTTTTTTAACAAAGATAAGTTGTTGATTGTTGTTGTAAATGTCATTGTTGTTCAAAAACACCCCACCTCTCTTTGTATAGATGTCAAAATTAAAGAAAACTATTTAATCCATAAAAAATATTATAACTAGTAAAAAGAAACCATTTTTTAATTTAACTAAATTTAAAAATAAAATATTTTCTAAAAAATAAAATAATCAACTATTTATAGAAAACATTACATAAATATTTACAAATTGTCCAATTGTTTTAAGAGAGAATAATAATAAAAAAATATAAAATCTATAACATAGACATCTAGTGTAAAGTGTCTTTCTAAAAAAGTTTTGGAAGATCAAAAACCCCAACTTTAATCAAGAGGAGGAGATCCAAAACCTTTACCCTAAGTACTGAAAGTAGGTTATAACTGTATCTAGAGGGCATAAAGGGATTCCTATTGAAATATTTTTTAGTGAGCAATAATAAAGGGAAGCACAACAAAGTAGAGTGTAAAAGAATAATCATGTAATAGTTTAGTTTGTATCAAGTTACAATTAGATTTTTAATTAAAATAACTTGTAATTTATAAAAGTTTCTAATATTTATAAATATAGTTTTTTTTTCAAGGAAATCCTCTCAAGGAAAATTTTAAGTACTTTTCCATGATGTGATAAATTGGATAAACTATTAGATCTTATTACGAAACTTAACTTAACTTCAAGAAGAAAAAAAAAATCAAAGAGTTAATCAACAACAAAACTCACACATATGGCTCTTAAAATTAATATTTATAAATATAATAATTTAAAATAATAATAGTAATTTCTTTTTAATTAATAATAAAAAACATTGTAAATTTTATTTTATTTTTCTAAAATATATAATTAAAATAGTGAGTTACTTTTAATATTTTTAAAAACCCTAAAGAAACCACTTCTTCTTTTAGCTTTTCTCTAAAACATTTTGACTTTATATATAATATTTTAATTTTATATTAATTGATTTTTAACCATAAAATCTCATGAATTATAAACAATTTGATTCTTAACTTAATTTGATTTTAACACCCTCCACCTCCAAACAACAGGGCAATGGAAATATATCATAAAATCGTGGTGGATGGAAACGATTTTGAAATTATAAAAGATGTAAATAATGCCACATTATTGCAGTATATGCATTGTTATTGAAAATTAATGTGGAAAACAATAAAATAATACTCCAGACATCTATTTTCTACGCGCTAGGTACATGCATGTGGCTTACAGATCAATGTAGAGTTAAAACTCCATCTGGTAAGTAGGGAGGATGCATTATCATCACCAAATTTGGGGAATTGTAAGCTTTGGAGATAGGGGAAGCGAGGAGCTCTCCGTAATGGAAGGGAAGCAAATCCAGTGAACCGTGAAGTACACAGTACATCTTCGAAATCGTTTCGGATGAATCTTTCGAGCTATAGAAAAATGCAAGTTGCATGGTCATTCCGGATAGATCTATTTCGTTTCGAGCTATGGAAAAATGAAATCTGTGGGGTTTAATTTCACGTTAAAATCTTCAAGAATGGCCCGGTAAAAAGTTTTAAACTAGAAAAACAAAGTTTTAAGCTAGAAAATTTGCACTTTGAGATGATGATTCAGATTTTTTTCGACACGAAATGAGAGCGGAGATATAACATAGAAATATACAGAGATATTGAAAGAGCAACAGTGATATAATAGAGATATATCGAAAATATAACCAGAGGCAAAAATATACAGTAATACACGATTTCTATTAATGAAAGAAATGTACAGAGACTTTAAAAATACAGAGTGAAAGACTCGCTAGAATGGTGGCATCTTATCTCTGAGAAGAGATGTGATGGTTACTTGCATTCGCCAGAAGATGATTACAATGAGGCTTTGAAGGTCTTTTTACAATAAACAGGAATGCCAAAACCCCTAGACATCCAAAAACCTAACCCTAAGAGATGAAGCGTCAAAAGTCATGTGGGCCCCGTTTGGGTAAGTTAGTACATCAACTTCCCGAGGTCGTAACTTTTGCATACGATCTCCGTTTTAGGCATATGATAGCTTGTTGGAAAGGTATCGTCGAGGAGATTAATTTTGGAGGACCAATCATGCCTTCCAATATAATTGAGAAGATCGATCTCAAAAAAGCTTCATTTGGGCCCTCAAAATAGCCCCAGAAGTTAAAACTGCTAAAAATAGTAAATTGCCAAAATTGTCAGAAAACTGTTTTGATTCAGTTGGAAAAGGTGGGTGGCCATTGATATCCACTTGGATCAAACCTCCCTCCTTAGGAAGCAATGGTATCCATTGCGTTGAGTGCCCAGGGGAGAGGGAAGAGTGTTTGTTGAATCTGCATCTTGATGAGTTGCTTGCCTTGTTGGAGAAGTTGCGCTGCTCAGTTTGTGGAAGTCTATCATGAACCTGTTGAGGCTGAGGTTGTTCAACAAGTCGAGCTACATAAGAGGGCGGTGTGCAGAAGGAATCTTTATGCTTTGTTGCAACCTTGTCGACCTATTTTTGTTGGATAGAAGGTGTTTGGGGCGAGGCTGTAGTGGTTGCAGTGTCCTTCTATTCCCCTTTTGAACAAATTATGAAGAAGCTGAATTTTGTAGTATGAGATACTACCTTTCGGCACTGTCTAGGTGGAACAATAGTCGGAACGACCTCTGGTATTCTGTAGAGATGACCCCCTAGAGAAACAATGACACTACGGGGTCGAGACTCATAAATAACGTGGCACTTCCACATATATGGTTGGCTCAACAAAACGTCACAAACATCCAATGGGGAAACATCACATAATACCTCATCCTTGAAGTGTTGGATTCCGTATGATAATCGACATTGTTGGCTGACACGAAGATCTTGTCCTTGGCGAAGCCACCCAATGTTGTATGGCTACAGGTGTGTTGTTGTCGACAATCCCAACTATTTGACGACCTTTGCTGAGATGAGGTTCTTCTGGCTTCCGCTATCAACAATAAAATGCAGCGGGGTCCCCTCCACCCACATTTGTGAATGAAAAAGGCACTTCCCCTCTTCAGGATCTATTGGTTCTTCTGGTTGAATTGTTGTGGTCGAGGAAATAGCAGTGGGGTTTGCATCAATGATCTGTCCTTTACATGTATTTTCAGAATTAGATTCTGAATCAGGGTTCGGCTCCTTGTCTTTGATCTCAACCACCAATGACTGTTTTGAGGGACATTCATCGGTGTTGTTCCAGGGGCTTTTGTGGAAATTGCACCATTTTCCGGTGTCCTTCTTTGTCTTTCCATGACCCTTCTTCTCCTGTGGCTTAGATTGGTTTTCAGGAGACTGTTTATTAGAGTCGTCTTTATCATACTTTGGTTGTTGAGGATTTACAGATCCGAAATCTCGTTTGTTCTGGTGCTTAAACTTCTGCTCGATTTTAACAGCATATCGATAAGCAACATCGAGTGATGAGATGTCTAGGAAATCCATTTCACTTTGGATGTATCTATGTAGAGCCCCACGGTATTTCAAAACCAAATGTTGTTTGGAGTCTTTGATACCCATCTTGGTGCGCAAGGTATGGAAGGTATTGGTGAACTCTGGAACTGCTTGGCCCCTCTCTTGCCACAGTGTGGTCCGTATCATGTATTGGTCCTCATAGTTGCCAACAAGGTAATACTGTTCATTTACCGCATCCACAAAAAAATCCCAAGTGGGCTCGGCCCCATATATTCCAGACTCCTCTGTGGAACTCTGCTCCTAGTAATTTTCCCACCAATGTTTGACATGAGGGAGAGATTTAATGAGTACGAAGGTGATCTTTTCTCTGTCAGAAAAATTGTGAATAGAA
Organism: Picea glauca; assembly: GCA_000966675.3. NCBI lineage: Eukaryota > Viridiplantae > Streptophyta > Pinopsida > Pinales > Pinaceae > Picea > Picea glauca. The sequence goes on along the minus strand of JZKD02S1674050.1, from coordinate 561,210 downwards.
AAATAACCTTCTAGTAGATTTAGCCATTTGTCTAGGGCTTTTGCATCTATTTGTCCTTCAAATATAGGAATATCAAAATTAACTTGTACCTTGAAAGGTGAGGTGCTTCCAAAATGGCCACTTGATGAAGATGAGCCTGTTGCTATCGATAGGCGGTGAAGGATGTGGGAAAAATTCTCCATCAGTTCATCCCTCTGTCGCGTGAGAGCTTTCTCAAGTAACATATTGATAGGATCGTCTGCGCCATCATTTTTCTTTTCTTCGGCCATTGAGGGTTTCTTGGGTGTGCGAGAGCGATTGTCCTCAAGAGATACAAGCTCGAGACCCAACTTTTTATACTCGGACCTCATCAGGGACATGCACTGAAAAACGATCAAGAGCAGCCTGCTCTGATACCATTGATCCAAATTATTTTTGGCACGAAATGAGAGTGGAGATATAACATAGAAATATACATAGATATTGAAAGAGAAACAATAATATAACAAAGATATATCGAAAATAGAACTAGAGGCAAAGATATACAGTAATACATGATTTCTATTAATGAAAGAAATGTACAGAGACTGTAAAAATACAGAGTGAAAGACTTGCTAGAATGGTGGAAGCTTATCTCTGAGAAGAGATGTGACGGCTACTCACATTCGCCAGAAGATGATTAAAATGAGGCTTTGAAGGCCTTTTTACAATAAACAGGAATGCCAAAAACCCTAGACATCCAAAAACCTAACTCTAGGAGATGAAGCACCAAAAGTCATGTGGGCCCCGTTTGGGTAAGTTAGTACATCAACTTCTCGGGGTCGTAACTTTTGCATACAATCTCCGTTTTAGGCGTATGATAGCCCGTTGGAAAGGTATCGTCGAGGATATTAATTTTGGAGGCTCAATAATGCCTTAGGATATCATTGAGAAGATTGATATCGAAAAACCTTCATTTGATCCCTCAAAATAGCCCCAGAAGTTAAAACAGCTAAAAATAGTAAATTGCCAAAATTGCCAGAAAACTGTTTTGAGCCAGTTGGAAAAGTTGGGTGGCCACCGATATCCACCTGGATCAGATGACCCATTTCAAATTCTTAAAAATGTGTCCAAAGACGCGGCTAAGAGCTAATCTGGCGAGATTTTAGCATAAAAATGGTCCAGAATGATAAGTTTGTAGGTTGGAAGGTCAAGTTTGGCCGAACAAGTTGGAAAACCGGTTGAAGATCTCTGTAAATGGTAAAATATGTTGCATTTGTGAAATTTGGCATATTTATTTATGTCATAGTTTGTTGTTTATGAGTGTGGAGGTGTGTTGTGGTTTTGTTGTTTCAGAATACAGTAGAAAAAACGATAATAGTTTGTGTTTTGAAGAAGCTTAGGGTTATGTTAATTTAGAGCTCTAATTTGGCAAAAAGGGTTGGGATAGAGATGAAAGTTATAAATATATTTGAAAGTCTCATTATGCATATCTTTATCATGGTTTGTTATAACTCTCTATTTTTGGTGAGGCGCCTTATAGATTTTTATTTTTGGTGAGGYGCRTTGTACAAGTAGTATTCAATTATTAGCAAGTGTTCCTACATAYGCCATCACCTTCATCACACAATCCTTATATKTTTGGAAAAATGTGAAAATAAATATAATCCATCCATACTACAAGTAACTCTACAACTCAACTCTGCATCTATCTACTCAATATACCTTACCTTAATTTTGGTTTGGAATCGTATTCATAATTGTGAAAATTTTAAGCCACAACGAATATTGGGGCATGTTGTTTTGACTACTCTTCCTCTATATGGTCTGAGTTATTGACCTAGGGTTCATTTCATTCGGGTTTCCAACAAAGCCTCTAAAACTATTGGCCTTCCTGGTAAACCAGAAGGCAACACAACACACAGAATGCGCTGTGTAGTCTCACCCGAGATAGCTTTAAATGGGTGGTTGTAAGACTCAAGTGTTTATAGCCTAGGATTGAGTATGAGATAGGAGATCATTATTCAGAGCCATCTACTATAAATTTTGATTGCAATCTACTGTATTCGCGACTATGCATTACCCTCCATAGTTCATTCTCTTAACAACACAACCATATTTCATAGCAATATAATAACTCATTCATTCATTAAGTACAACAATTACTGCTAAAAGAAGATAAAGATATGCATGCATTCATCACATTACATAGATGTTACCGTGGTTCACCCCCTCCTGGGCTACATCCACAAAGATTTGACTCTTGGCTCTTTTATTATGGTAGTTCTGCATCTCCAGCGCCGCACGCATACAATTCTCCTCAGATGGGTAAGATCTCTATGAGGCGAACTAGATCGCACCAGGCTCCTCAACTTGCAATCTAATCCTCAGATATTCCTTCTCTCCTCTCCTACAGCTCAACAACTTACAAAATAGTACATAACAACAATTCATATTGCATCAACTCGTACATATCTATGATAGAACAATAATGCACAAAAACAAGGAACCAAACTCTCTTTGATACCTACGTATCTATATTTATATATTTCGGGCTCTTCAGCCATTTACACTACATTACCAAAACCCTATCCCTACCGATGTTAGGTCTTCCTCCCATGCGCATGTGTTGTTCTTCCTTCCAGTTGTCGCTTTCCTTGTGCACGCTTTCTTGCATGCGCGTGTGTTGTGTTTCCCTCCAGCTGTTACTTCAGTTTCTACACGCTTTCTTTCCCCACGATCATCCTTCTTTCCACTTCGGCTTGCTGCCAATAGGTCCCCAACACTAACATGTGGCTCGTCTCAAGCCACCTAATCCTTCTAATCTTCCTCGATCTCCTTGATGATCACCTGGAACTTTTCCTTGAGCTCTGCTGCTTGTGTCCACGCCTACGCAGTCTTCTCCTTGATTGTGTTCGCTACCTGGACTGCCACTTTGTCGCTGATCAATCCTCCACATTCTGCCTGGGTTTGTGCTATCTGTTTCCTAGCCTCCTCTGCTTGTGCGAGTACTTCTGCTACCCATTCCTGTAATGTTTCTATTTGAGCCTGAGGCTCATGTTTCTGCATTTATGCAGTGATGAGTTATGCTTGCATCTTCTTCATCTCCTGCATCCCTTTGAATCGTTCTGGGATTGGTATGGTCTTTTTCTTCTGCTTGAGCTCTTGGATCGTTGCATTGATCCTTTCCTCTTCCTTGTCCCACCGTTGGGCCTGTGGATCCTCCTCCAACCTTGTCCAAAGTTGCACTGCTTTATCGAACAAGTCAGCTATTGTGCGAACCTGCTGCTCTATCTCCTGCAGCTGCGATGTTGCTTCCTATTTCCTTTGCTCCCTGACTGCTGGTGGAGTGGTTGGTGTGATTTGTTCTCGAAGATTCTCAATCTCCTTCTGATATTGATCAATTGCCTGCGCAATCTGATCAATTTTTTCTGTTGTTGCGATTTCCTCACTTTGTGCGGCCTGTAGAATCTTTTCATAAGTTCCTACCACTTTTTGCTCCAATCCTTTTAGGCGCTCCCTTTCCTCCTCGGTCTCAGTTTTAGCCTTTTCGTAGCCTATTTTCATTTTGTCTTGTTTCTTTGTTGCATGCTTCAATTCGATCAGGTCTTTGCATGCTCGAGACTGTACCTCGTGGTTGATGCTCACCTGCAACCTGTGTAATGCCCTTGATGGTATCCTTGTCAACACAAGTTGGATTTGGCTTAAGTCTTTCAAGGGTGTCTGCCCCATAATTTCGTCCATGCGCAACATACTGGGGTTGATATGGAATGTTGCGTATGACTGCAATATCCCCTTGTTTGACTGTAGATCTTCCTCTTGCAATCTTCCTTTTTACTGCGGTGTTGATGGCTCTATGCCCCTGCTGTTGCTTGCTATCTGTACTTCCCCAAATTTTTTGAGGAACTGCTCCATTTCTGCTAGATCTTTTTGGAGTTTGTCCCTGTGATGTGTTGCATGATCGAAGTCCTCAGCTAGACAATCCTAGATCATTATGGCGATCATTTTCCCATCGTCCTTCGTGATCGTATAGTTTGGCGATGCTCATTGTGCCTTTGATTTCTTGCGCGTGCCTCCTGCTTGAGTGGATGGTCTCTTATTCCCCCCTGGTTCATGTGTGTTGGGATTTGAGGCAGTCTCCTACACTCCCTCAATCTGTTTCTGTTGTTCCTTGGTCGACTGTGTATTATCCTTCCTCCCCTTCTGGGTCCCTGTCCTCTTTGGCCCTTTGTCTGTCTATTTTGGCTTGCCCTGGCCCGTTCTTGGTCTCTTGGGCACTTGGATTTCTAGAGGCTGTGTTTCTGCCTGCTCTGCCTCTTCCTCTGATGTTGTTTGAGGCACTTCCTGTTTCATGGTTGGGATCCTCCATTCGTTGGGCCATTCATTGATGACCATGTCGATTGTTAAAGCAAACCAACTAATTTTTTAGCATTTTTATTTAAGGTTCAATAGACCAAAAATGATCTCAGAGGATAGTTTAAGGTTCAATAGACAAAAAATGATCTCAGAGGATAGTAACTATCATTAGCAATTACTAAAAATTAAAAACAATCTTTAAGTATTGAGGGGCTTTTGCACTCTGACATCTGAGATGCCATTTTTCTTTTTTGGATTATTTGCTTAGATTAAGTCATTAATCTATGATCCACATCCCATGAGTATTAATCACAACTAACCAATTTCTTAGGGTGTCGAATAGTTCACTTAGCACAATACTTGTTAAGCTAAGTGAAATTGATGTGAAGAGAATTCCACCATTAAGTGCACTTCGGTTAAATGAGTCTTAGGATGAATAACTTCTCTCATGAACAAATGGAAGCAAAAAATACACAATTTAAAAAAATAAAATTAACATTTACTTATCACATTTTCACATTAATTTAGATAAAATATTATATCCAAAGATAATAAAAATAAATGAATTTTAATAAAACTATCTCGGGCATCGGATTTGATTAGGCATCTAATTTGATTGTATGAATTTAAAAATAATAAATGTTTCTTTACACATTATTTTAAAAAGGTAATACTATTATTTAAATTAATTTTAAATAAATAATTGTATGAAGCATCGAATAAGAAGCATGTAGTTTATAAAGCAAAATAATATTTAAGTTTAACATCCCAATAAAGTGTATAATAATTTTTATTTTTTTTGTGAAGAATAAATGGCCTTCACCCACTTAACTCTTTCTTTTCTTTAAAGTAAAAAGTGTACATAAATATTGTAGGAGTGATTATTTTATTTCAGTTTTTCAGTGTTGGTTAAAAAGACCAAGGACTACCTCGGAATTCCTTTCCGATGTAACCTCTGCAGGGCAACGGGTCACCTTCGTCGTTCCTGCCCAGGAAAGATCCCTCTTGACCAGTCTGAAGAAAAAGACCTTCACTTAATCCCTCCGGAGTACATGGACCCTGACCCATCTCTCGCCTACCTGAACCTGCCCCCCACTTTTAACTCTAGTCTTGAGTCAGGACAAGTTGACTCCCCCCTTAACAAAGTCAGCTAGATCTGTCCCTCTCTTTACTCCTCGCTCTCAGAAACAGAAAAGACCTCTGTCCTTAAATTCCCTTGGCTCTCTCGTAAAATTTCTGATCTGCCCTCTTTCCAGGAAAACTTGTGCCCTCCTTCTCCAGCCGGGCCTGTCCTTTCGCCATCTACAACGACATCGCAGCCTCTCTCTCAACCCTTGGATGAGGGGCCCGAGACTCTTCCCTCGGTGATCCCGGGTTTTGGCCAGTCAGATGAAGTGGACTCGAACCTGCTAGATGATTTGGCCACCTCGAGCCCTCTCCCCCCTTTGCCATCTTATGAACCACAACTTCCTATCTTCAGAGGCAAAAACTAATTCGCCCTGGTGATGAGGCAGGTAGTTCCTACTCACTTGGCTCGGGAAAATCTGAAAAAGCCTATGCTTGGTCGAGAGGAATAGGCATTGAAATTTCCCCGCTTCAGACGAGAAGCTCCAGAAAACAAAAGGAGCTCCAGAACCCTGGAAAAAACGCTATAGATCTCCCTCCTCTGGAAGGCAAGGCACTTAGAGCACTGAAAGCCTTGGCTCGTTCTAAATAATGTTAGTTCTTTCTCTGAATATCCGAGGGATTGGAGGCACCCTCAAGGCTGCCTCTTTCAGAAGACTCCTGGAGAAGTCCAAGCCTGACATTATATTTCTACAAGAAACGCTTACAGATGCCCAGAGATCCAGAGATTTTGTGTTTCGTTTTAGACCTGACTGGTACTCGGTGGCCGTTAGCTCCATTAGTAGTTCAGGTGGGCTTATAGTGGCTTGGGACCCCAATTCTTTTGATCTGAGGCTTTCATTAACAGCTGGTGGTATCCTGTGCATAGGCAGCTGCCTTGCTACCTCTCGCGACATAGCTTTTCTAAATATTTACAACCCTTGTTCAAATCGTAAGCATTTTTGGTCGCACCTGGCAGATAGTGGAATACTCTCCATTCCCTATCTCATTGCGGGTGGGGACCTCAATCTTATTTTTTCTGCTGAAGAAAAC
>JZKD02S1674050.1:483346-511593 GCA_000966675.3 Picea glauca | reverse complement strand
ATGATCGTACACATTCTGCGCATGTACAATTCAAAGCATCCACGCACATGGGATGAGAGCCTCCCCTATGTACAACACAGCTACAATCGGGCTCTCCATATCTCAACTAGCCACAGCCCCTTTCAAGTGGGCTTGGGATTCCAGCCACTATGTCCCATTAACATAGCCATGCCATTTGTGGCTACTCAGGGAGATTCAACTCATGTCTAGTCTAAGGTGGATAAGGAAAACAAATTCATTGAGCACATTCAACACATCCGCCAATAGGTTCATGACATCTTGGACAGAGCCAATGCTAAGTACAAGCAATGACATTATCAACATCAGGTGCCACACAACTTCCAAGTGGGCGACAAAGTGTGGCTACATTTGCAAAAGGAGCGCCTCGCTAGACCCCAACGCAAGCTTTGTCCGCTTCGATATGGGCCGTACACCCTCACCAAGGCTGTAGGGGAAAATTCCTTTGAGGTCAGCATTCCACCATTCCTTGGTCTGCACCCAGTGTTCAATGTGGACCGCCTTCGACCCTACTTTCCACCTCTACTAGACACATCCAACATGGTAGAACAACTCACACCAACATAGTTAAATCCAGACTGCATGGAACAAGCCAAAACTGATCAAATCATGGATACATAGATCAAGCACACCCGAAAACAAAGGATACCACTATATAAAGTTGTCAAAGCAGGCCAACTCCTTCACCAAGGCAAATGGCTCACCAGGGACCAAGTTCAGTAGAAGTTTCCTCATCTCATGGAGGAACTCAATGCAATGGGGACCATTTCTTCCTAAGGGGGGAGGAATGATCCAGGTGGATATTGGTGGCCACCCACCTATTCCACTTGAACCCCCAACATTGCTTCTTTTAGTTTTTCAGTTTTCGACAGTTTACTATTTTTAGCAGTTATTTTGGGTCCTGAACTTCCGGGGCCATTTTGAGGCCCTAAACGATGTTTTTTTGGGTATGTTGTTGTTGGAAAATAGCATCTAACGATGCTATTTTGTCTCGAGAATTTTAGGCCTCGGATAGATATTTCCAACGAGCCATCATACGCCTAAAACGAAGATCGTATGCAAAAGTTACAACCCCGGGAAGTTGATGCACCAACTTACCCAAACGGGGCCCACATGACTTTTGGCGCTTCATGTCCCAGAGTTAGGTTTTTGGATGTTTAGGACTTTTGGCATTCCCATTTATTATAAAAGGGCCTTCAGAGCCTCATTGTAATCATCTACTCACGGATGCGAGTAGCGGCCACATCTCTTCTCAGAGATACGCTACTAGCGCCCTAGCTAGTTTATTTCCATTCTGTCTGTAAGCATATTTCAGTCATTTGTTGTTAATGAAATGAAGTATTATTTCCGCTACATCTCTATGTTTATGTGTATTTCTGTATTTCATTGTGTTCCTACATAAATCTGGATCAGGCTTGCTCAATCCTATAGGATTTCAATGCTACCTTCCTGAAGTTAATCCCAAAGGAAAGTGATGCTCTCTTGGAATATAAGTACTGCATGATTTCCCTATGCAATGTAATTTACAATATCATAACTAAAGTAATTGAAAATAGACTGAAACCTATGCTATAGGAAATAATTTCTCAAGAGCAGAGAGGATTTGTGGAGAGAAGGCAAATTCTAGATGACATCATAGTTTCCCGTGAAGCGATCCACTCTCTTAAAACAAGTGGTCAATCGAGAATGATGATAAATATGGATTTGTATAAGGCCTATGACAAAATTAACTGGTAATTTCTTTGTGAAACGTTGAGAGCGTTCAGATTTGACTAGGATTGGATTACTTGGATCTATGGTTTGATCTCCTCAGCCTTTTGTGTTCTCCTGGTTAACAGGTCCCCCTTGACTACCTTCAAAGCCTCCATAGGAATCAGGCAGGGGGATCCTAGGTCTTTGTATATTTTTGTTATTCCAATAGAAGGATTGGGGAGGTCCATCAAGAAATCATGTTAAGAAGGGGCCCTTCAAGGAATCTCGATTACCCCTACCTCTGAACCCCTTACCCACTTACAATTTTTGGATGATGCCCTCTTAATGGGTCTGCCCATGGTCAGGGAAGAAAGAGATATTAAATGCATCCTAAAATATGTCATGGAAGCATAAGGGATTAAAATCAATAAAAAAAAAGTATTTTTCAATACTCCAATTTCAGTTCAAGATAACATATCTCACATTTTAGGTTTTCAACGCGCGAGACTACCTTCAAAATATCTGGGTATCCCTCTCCTGGAGAAATCCATTAACAATATCATCTGGAAAGAGATTCTAGCAAATATTGAGGATCACTTAAACAGTTGGACTCACCGTTTCTTGACCTTCTCGGCTAGGGTTCTTCGCATAAAATTGGTCATGATGGCCATGCCCCTGTACCTTTTTTCAGTGCTTGTGACCCTGCAAACATCCAACAAAACATTAGAGCTATCCAAAGAAAATTATTGTGGGGAGGATCTAAGAGGGAGAAAAAATGCGCTCTAGTGGTCTGGGATAAAATTTGTACCCCCAAATCGAGGGGGGGACTAGTAATTCTTAACCCCCTCAATATATGCTAAGATTTAGCAGCCAAACATCTTTGGAGGTGGAATAAAAACCCAAAGGCCATTTGGGACAAAATTTGGACAATAAAATATGCAAAGGACTCAGAATAATGAAAGTATTAGGTTGGAAGGATTGAGACCTGACTCTCTTATTTGGAACTACATCTAGAAAAATAGAGCAATTCTCCAGAACCATAGCTTTTGGTAAATTCAGGATGGACATTCAAATTTATTTTGGGAAGACGCGTGGGAATAGTTTCCCATGCTAAAGTCAGAAAGAAACCTATATAATATTCAAGGGAGGACAAGACCAACAGGGTGGACTCAGGTCCACCATTTTTGGAATGATTCCTAGAGCCCAGACTCGAGTGAAATTAGACATCGGAAGCCTCTTCCAACATGACTGGTTACCTGGAAAGAAGCAACTAGAAAAGATATGGAAGATATATTAGACCAAAGGACTATAACTTGTAAATTGGGGCAAGATATCCCGAGTTAGGGTAAAAAGGGTAACAAAATCTTCAATATTAAGGAATATTACCATCAGATGCTAAACACTTTAGATTCAAACTTAGAACCAGTATGGAACAAAATATGGAACTCCTACCTTTGTCCAAAAGTGGAAACTTTACTATGGATGATTCTTCATAGGAGATCCCTAACTTGGGATAGAATCCTTAAAAGAGGATTCAAAGGACCCTCCATTTTCATGTTGTGTTTCCAAGAAAGTGAAATGACAAACCATCTTTTCAGTGAATGTCGAGTAACTTCGGAACTCTGGGACAGAGGAGATACTTTATTCAGAACAATGGATAGAGTAAGACATGACATCAATAGAACCATAGAAGACTGGAGACCAGAACCATTTACAAACAAAATTCTGAATAGAATCTGGAAGATATTCCCGGGCTTCATTCTATGGCATACCTAGAAGGAGAGAAATTGCAGGATCTTCATAGGAAAGTACAACAATCAAGAGAAAATTTGGAACAAAAATCAAGAAATCAGCGAAAAGATAATAAATTCCTCATCCTGGCAAGAAGAAGACTGGAAGCCCTTTGGGTAAGAAATAAATATTTTCACAAATTGGCATCTGCACCCTCTCCTGACCATAACCAACCCAAAGCAAAGGGAAAATAAAAATCCTCAGAGCAAGGAGACCTATGTAACACACCCATGGTGGGCCGTTGAAATTTTGTTCTTCTTAAGAGATCAAATCCTCCATTCAAGATCTCTATCCCATTCTTCTCATCTAGAGCTTCGTAGCCACAGTATCCATGCTCAAAATCGAGCTTAGAGCTAGAATATATACCTCTCCCAAGTGCCTCGGGTGTTCATTGGTCGAGGCCATGAGGCTCCCACGTGGGTCTGACTCGATATGCTTCTCCTTGAGTTCTCCAATATCCTATAACTTCTAGTGTTCTTAATTCTATGGAAGAAATCCATCTACCAACAAATCCAATGACTAGACTTGGTCCTTGGATAACTCACAGGCTAATAGGGAATTCGACGTTCGGCCTTCATATTTGAACTCCAGGCCTAGCCCCTTTCCTCCGTCTAAAATCACATACAATCGCGGGCTATGACTAGACTCCAAGACAACAAGCACCAAGACAACCACCACGTGAATCCTCTGGAGTGGAAAATATATGAAGTTCACAATCTGACGCCGCATGTCCTCAGAGAATTTGATGGCACTAATTCACTTTGGGACCCTAGGCTTTGACAGTTCTTGAGTCTTCACACATGCAAACCTCTGGAGTGAGATCCTTCCGGAGTGTCGGATATTCTGACACATGTTCTCCTCTATTCAACGATCATGATGAAATCTGGTGCTTTGGCCTTTAGGAATTCTCGACCCACGCAACACCACTTTTCTTCCGGAGTGAATTTTCTCTGAAGAGAAAGATCTTCTACCATGCATCCTCCTTCACAGATGACTAAGATGACTTCGCTACTTTGGGCTTCAGGGATTTTCGAAGCACCAGGCTTCAAGTCCTCTGGAGTACAGGATCCTATGCCAGGTATCTCCCGGCATCAACGACTAGGATGGACTCTCAGAGATCCAGTCGCTTCACCAACCACATTGGCTAGGTGGGCACGTATCATGGGCTGCCACGTAGATGGGTCAGGGGCATAACGTGCCCTCATTCGGGATGACACATGTCATGTTCCAAAGGGTCTATAATGTATGTGATATGCACAAATCTAGGTAACATGTGGCACTTCAAACTGAGTTCCGTGTGTTCCTCAATGATGACACTACACCACGTCACCTCGAACTAACAACATTATAACATCCTTCAGATCTCACGGTCGAGATCTGGCCACATAGATCCATAGATATACGACTCTCGTTACTTTGGGAGTTTTGTGGTGCAGGATCCTATTTTCTTCTGAGGTTGGTCAGCGTCAGAATGACCATAGCTTAGATATGACGGTTAGGAAGGAATCCAAAAGGTTTGCCAGATCAATGGTCCTGGTCACCTCGTGGCTCTGGCCTTCGAAGGTTTTGTCTTCACTGCCACTCCACTCTCTCGAGGTGGGACCCCACCGAAGTACCATGTGCGAAACCTTCCACTAGACGATTGGACGGTCGAGAAGGGGACCCAATGTATTCCCCATATCAATGACTCACAACTCTTCGCAACTCCGATATTCGGGTAATTTTGACAGTTAGGAAGTTTAACATCCCAAGGCTTCAAGCTCCCGAAGCTCCGAAGCCATAAAGGGCTAGCTTCTCTCGGACTTAACGTAGGGTTCCTAGACCTTGGTCATATAGACTCTCACATGAATCTCAAGCTATAAATCTACTCTTAGCCGAGTTTTGGTTAAGGTCATGGGCATGAGCCTAAGGTCTCTCAGGCTACTGGTTTGAAGGAAGTGCCTTTCTAACTCACAGAACTTTAAGTTCTGAAACAGGGCGGGGTAAACCTGTGGGATTACCGAGATGGTAACAGTGCCAAGAGGTTTTCTCTAACTTTGGAACTACGAGGTAATTCCCTGGGGAAAACAGCTTTGAGAGTTAAACTGGAGCATATAGAAAATCAAGTAGAAGCATAATTTCTCAAGGAAACAAACACATACACATAACTTAATCATTTCAATACAAAAACTGTTTATAGATATATAAATACACGCATGCATCCATTATTCCCAATTCAAAGCACAAAGCATGAAAACACTTATCAAAACCATAAAGTGTGATGCGACTACTGAAAGGGGTTCTCATTTCCACCCAACCATAGGCTCAGTCACTCCTAACGGCTTTACCACTAGCCACCCCCAAGATTAGACCATGATGCTTCGAGATTCAATATTTTTCTTCTGACTCAACGAAAGTTAGGGACGAACGTTACTCTCCTTCTCCTAGCACATAAATAGATAGGTACAAAGGTTACTCTCCTTCTCCCAAATCAGTCTCTATTTCTTGCAATCAGAACTCACTCTAATTTCATAGTTCTTCCTTGAACCCAAGAGCTTAGGCTCTCGTCTCCACACTCTTTGTAGGTCCTCCTCTGCCCACCATGCCTTCCTTTCTTTCCTTCCTCCGTCTAAAATCACATACAATCGCGAGCTATGACCAGACTCCAAGACAACAAGGACCAAGACAACCACCACGTGAATCCTCTGGAGTGGAAAATATATGAAGTTCACAATCTGATGCCGCATGTCCTCAGAGAATTTGATGGCACTAATTCACTTTAGGACCCTGGGCTTTGATAGTTCTTGAGTCTTCACACATGCAAACCTCTGGAGTGAGATCCTTCCGGAGTGTCGGATATTCTAACACACGTTCTCCTCTATTCAACGGTCATGATGAACTCTGGTGCTTTGGCCTTCAGGAATTCTCGACCCACGCAACACCACTTTTCTTCTGGAGTGAATTTTCTATGAAGCGAAAGATCTTCTACCATGCATCCTCCTTCACAGATGACTAAGATGACTTCTCTACTTCGGGCTTCAGGGATTTTCGAAGCACCAGGCTTCAAGTCCTCTGGAGTACATGATCCTATGCCAGGTATCTCTCGGCATCAACGGCTAAGATGGACTCTCAGAGATCCAGTCGCTTCACCAACCACATTGGCTAGGTGGGCACGTATCATGGGCTGCCACGTAGATGGTTCAGGGGCATCACGTGCCCTCATCCGGGATGACACATGTCATGTTCCAAAGGGTCTATAATGTATGTGATATGCACAAATCTAGGTAACATGTGGCACTTCAAACTGAGTTCCGTGTGTTCCTCAATGACAACACTACGCCACATCACCTCGAACTAACAACATTCCAACATCCTTTAGATCTCACGATCGAGATCTGGCCACATAGATCCATAGATATATGACTCTCGTTACTTTGGGAGTTTGGTGGTGCAGGCTCCTATTTTATTTTGAGGTTGGTCAGCGTCAGAATGAACATAGCTTAGATATGACGTTTAGGAAGGAATCCAAAAGGTTTTCCAGATCAACGGTCCTGGTCACCTCGTGGCTCTGGCCTTTGGATGTTTTGTCTTCACTGCCACTCCACTCTCTCAAGGTGGGACCCCACCGAAGTACCATGTGCAAAACCTTCCACTAGACGATTGGACGGTCGAGAAGGGGACCCAATGTATTCCCCATATCAATGACTCACAACTCTTTGCAACTCTGGTATTTGGGTAATCTTGATAGTTAGGAAGTTTAACATCCCAAGGCTTCAAGCTCCCAAAGCTCCGAAGCCATAAAGGGCTAGCTCCTCTCGGACTTAATGTAGGGTTCCTAGACCTTGGTCATATGGACTCTCACATGAATCTCAGGCTATAACTCTACTCTTAGTCGAGTTTTGGTTAAGGTCATGGGCATGAGCCTAAGGTCTCTCAGGCTACTAGTTTGAAGGAAGTGCCTTTCTAACTCACAAAACTTTAAGTTCTGAAACAGGGCAGGGTAAACCTGTGGGATTACCGAGATGGTAACAGTGCTAAGAGGTTTTCTCTAACTTTGGAACTACGAGGTAATTCCCTAGGGAAAACAACTTTGAGAGTTAAACTGGAGCATATAGAAAATCAAGTAGAAGCATAAGTTCTCAAGAAAACAAACACATACACATAACTTAATCATTTCAATACAAAAACTGTTTATAGATATATAAATACACGCATGCATCCATTATTCCCAATTCAAAGCACAAAGCATGAAAACACTTATCAAAACCATAAAGTGTGATGCGACTACTGAAAGGGGTGCTCATTTCCACCCAACCATAGGCTCAGTCACTCCTAACGGCTTTACCACTAGCCACCCCCAAGATTAGACCATGATGCTTCGAGATTCAATCTTTTTCTTCCGACTCAACGAAAATTAGGGACGAAGGTTACTCTCCTTCTCCTAGCACATAAATAGATAGGGACAAAGGTTACTCTCCTTCTCCCAAATCAGTCTCTATTTCTTGCAATCAGAACTCACTCTAATTTCATAGTTCTTCCTCGAACCCAAGATCTTAGGCTCTCATCTCCTCACTCTTTGTAGGTCCTCCTCTGCCCACCACGCCTTCCTTTCTTTCCTTCCTCAGGAAGATTGCTTGTGGATTGAATTACCAGTCCGTGGTTAGGTCTAAAAGCCTTACAGATGTGTGTTCTACCCCATCCCCTCATTATCTCTTGAGGAGGTCTTCCCACCTACCAACTTGAGTGTAATTCATTTCTTGGTCAGAGGGTTGTTCTGATCCTGAGAAATTAAATCCAAAAAATTACTGGTATGGTGGAGTTTAACGCAACAATTCTTGGTCCCCTTCACCATATGTCAGCCCTTGACCAAGTTTTGGGAGATCCTTGGTCAAGATTGACCTATTTTGGGACGTTGACAGCCTGTCGAAGACGGAGCACAAGACGAAGCAGAGATCGCAAGATCTCGACCCCTTTTTGGGTCCTTTTTGGGATTTGGGATTATGTAACAGGAATGGGATGTCAGCCCATGGGTTTACCCATGTTAGGCCTATTTTGTAAAGTATAAATAGATGTCTAGGCTATGCAAGAAATGGGGATATGCATATCTGTGTGATATTGGGCTAAGTGCTAGATCTATGTGATTGAAGGATTGTAAGTGCTTTGTGCATACTGTGTGAGAATTGCATAGCTAAGTGCAAGTGATTACATAAGGCTTAGTGTTGTAACCTAGCTTGGGGAAGGAGGATCTAGCGAGGTGTGTGAAGATCTCCTGTCCTATGTGGAGTAGGGTTTTTGAGGCTTTATGCATGTAACCCATTGAAGAAGATAATAAAGAAGAAGAGTTGGTGGATGTAGCCCTAGGGTGGGGGTGAACCACATAAATACTGTGTTATTCTTCTCTGTGTGATGTTCTGATGTGTTTATACCTTTACTTGTTAAGTGCTTTGATGTAGATAGATAGATCTGGTTGTGCTTTGTGCTTATGATGACCTTGGATGCTAGATCTAACCTATGTGAACTTGCTTAGTGCTCGAATCTGCTAGACCTAATCAATTTCTTTATGTTAAGTGCTTTGATACATTAGATCTGGGTGAATGATGCAAAACTTTATTTTATCTGTGAAGTAGATATTGGTTAAATAAGGATGAACTGACGGTGCTAAGTGTTCTATTAAGTATTATAATCACAGATCTGTGTCCCAGCTAAGGTTGTAGACACCTGAGTCCTGCAACCACCCCTGCCTCTACCTTGGGTGAGATTTTATCTGCTTCACAGGTGTTGCCAAAAGGGTCAGTAGTTAGGGTTCTGTTGGTGTGTTGTTGTGGCGTCAAACCCTGGGTTTTCCCCTATGCCAACAAATGGTTCCGATGTCGAGACCTGAAACTGTGATTGCTGGGAACTGAGGAAGAAGAAGCTTTGTGCAAAGATTCGACCTGAAATTGTGAAAGCTCTGTGTGTAGATCTGTTGCTCTAGTGCGTAGTACTCTACTTAGTTTGACAAGCTCCGTGCTAAGGAAAATAATTTTGATCTGAAGAAAATAGGTAAGATATATTCTTTGATAAAGGTAAGAATATTGAAAAGTTCTAGATCTGAAAGCTTTGTGCTTTGTAGAAGTAAGATAAGTGGAAATTTTTGTTTCAACGGTATGGATCTAGGTATGTTTGATAGATTCTATCCTAGCTTGAAAACTAGGATATTAATAGATGAAAGAAGATTTGATATGAGTAGATCTGATAAGAATAGTGAAAAATATGTTATACCTATGCATAGAAAGAATGTTTGGACTAACAAATGGATGCAGGATCCTAGAAAGATTTTTTTATAGGTTAGCTACCATGATCCTAGCGCACAGTATAGGAAATGTTGGGGATCATTTAAAAAAAAGAGAGGATTAGCCCTCTGTTACAGTTGCAGAAGATCGTGACATCTTGCTAAGGAATTCCTTGGGAGAAGACCCAATTGTATTTGTTGCAATGTTATGGACCATGAAGTATTGGATTTTCCTAGAATGATTGCTAAGCTTGAAGAAATGAACATGAGACAAGAAAACCCTAGGGAAGATCCAAAAACTAAGACTATGACAGAATCCCTGGAAGAATCAGAGAAAGTATTACTACAGATGAAAGAAACCTTGAATGACCACTGACATGTCAGATTATCAGTGATCTTTAAATAAAAAGAATAACTTGAAGCACGAATAGGAGACTTTGAAATTGGCTGTGTTCTAGATGAGAAAACACAGGTGAATATCATGACAGAGAGAACTTGGGAAGCTATAGGGAGGCCTGTTATGATTAGTTCATTAGGAGGAATAGGACTATTCAAAGGAAAGCTAATAAACCTATGTGGAAAGCTTGACCGGATACCTATGAATGCCAATGGAACTTCGACAGAGGAAGATTTTGAGATTATTAAATTTATTGAGAATAGTTCCCCATTTACCATGCTACCAAGGAAACCTTGGATTGAAAGAGATCAGGCCAAAAGGAAAGAAGAAGAATAAGTTTTAGAACAACAGAAGCAAGAGTTAAAAGAATTTATGACTAGAAGGATCGCACACTTGATTGAAGAACAAAAGAATAGATCAAAGCTATTTAACACCATATACCCGGATGTCGAAGTTGCAAAAATACTAGAATACCCACAAAAGATTGAAGTACCTATTCCAGATAAAGAAGAAGGATTACCCTCGAATCTTAGGAAAGAATCTGAACAGTGCGAAGTAACTATGTTGAAAGAAGATAAGAATCAGAATGGGAAAAGGAATATTGAGATGAAGCTCACTGGAAAGAAGGCTAGAAAGCTAAGTAAGAAGAGAGCTAAGATTGACAAGTTGCAAAAGGTTCTAGAGGGAACCTCGTAGAAGGAAAATTTGCAAAATTGGAGCTTCATCGAGATATCAGAACAACGACACATGGAACTCCACCATGCCGAAGCAATATAGGCATTGGGGACATTATAACCATTAGATCAATGCTCCGAACAGGTAGAAAGAAATTTATGGAAAGACAACTCTCCATCCAACTGTTGGGACTGTGCCATAATGGACATAACAGAGTTAATGAAGGCATCATACCTGTTGCAAGCGACCCGTTGCCGAGTTACTTATTTATCCTGTCGCTCCATGCACTGAGAACACTTTTTCCAACCGAGAATTTGAGCCCATAGACTAAGTTTATTTTATACAGTGATCATCCCACTCTTGCTATCTATTCTATTGTAGTGTCTACGTTACTCCCCAAACCCGATATTGTTAACCCCGAGCGTGTATGTCGGACGAGTTGAACGTTGCAGAGAAAGTTGTTGAAAAAGTTCTGATCGACTTCATGACTGAAAGAGTCATGTCAATGTCTACAGGTGTACAAGCATCATCAATGAGAGGAATGTCAGCCTCTCTGTCCACTTCTCACGGAGCCAGACCATCCCGACCATTATATGAAAAATGAACCAAACACAGGGATGATCTAGTGAATGCCAAATTGATCCTGACCATATTACCCACCTATATTCCACCTCTGAGCGGCGTAGTAAATCGAGACAGTGTGCCCATATATTTTGAATACACCTTGGTTACGGCGTACCTCCCAAAGGGGATAAACATAATTCGAGTAGACCAAGATAATATTGCAGCATTGGAGTTCAGCGACTTCAACCTCAGAGATCGCAAAGTCTATAACATGCTCACCCACATAAGTACCTGACCAGAACCAAGGGGAAGAATTCAAAGATCACCCCTCAACAATGGACCCATAACCTCACGCAATCCACCCTACTAAACATCATGAAGATCCCACACTTCGGTAGACACCAGGAATTCAATGCCTATGTCAAGCTGCTACTTTCTTGCTACCATGGTGGCTATTTATGGCTAAACCTCCATATAACAGTTGATCCAACGATGATCAATCAGATTGTTGTTCCTGAGTTTATGTTTTAAGGCTATAAAACACACCGTCAAGGCATCCAAATATGATAATACTTTTAAAACAAAGAAACAAAGGAAAAAACTAGATCAGACTCAGTTTCTCAACTGTCTCTATCTTGCTTCCCGTTGTTCCTAGATGGTTATGTCACGTTCAATCGCTGCCCACGATCGTTCTAACTCAGTTCTATTTGTTGCAGTTTGTAAGATGATGTTAAATAAGTTTAATGCAATGCTTGTTTGATCCTGTAGACCAGGTTCTACGTTGGGTTGTCTACCGTTAGGAACTGTCATGGGTGATAGGTTTTTATATGTTTATAAAAGGGGTTTTTTATAGATCATTTACTTCAGAATTTCGGAGAAGATGTTAATGAAACAACTTTAAAACTTAAAACAATAATATAAAAACACATCAAGGCCGTTTCCTGGTTTGTGACAATTTTGAAATTGTAAACAGTGAAACACAACAGCGAGAAATATAAGGCTTTTATCTGGAAAGAATCTTATATTTCCGTTAACAATAATGAAAGAGACACAGGATTTCTAACAAAAGAAAATATTAAGGAACAAAAAGTTACAGGTCTTAAAATCACTAAAGCAATCTCAGAGGAAAACCTGTAACACATTCAACATCCAAACCAATCTGATACAATAAAAAACAATTGCATATAATTTCAAATTGATTTATTTGCTAGAAACATACATTAAGAGGAAGATTTAACAAATGAAAGTAGACAAGGGAAGAAACATAGTCACGAAATTGCAGGATCCAGAATCTTGTTGCGAATTCAATTCTGATAAACTTTAAAACTGATAGTACAAAAATCGGCCTTCTCCCATAATTTCTGAAGCCCTCTTTCAGCCCCTTGAAATTATATTTATACATTTCTGTCAAAATTTTCCGTTGGTAACTAACCAACTTCCTAATCTTTCGATCGCATATACTAATGTCAACTGTTTACAATTTATTACAAAATTCTAAAAATAGAAATATTTTCAAAGTTTTAACTTTGAGTCGAAGAACTTTCTTTATCTGCTTCAGTTTCTTGAACATGTTTCTCTAAAAAATTCACCAAGGCTTTAGGAGCCTCAGGTATCTCATTTGCTTCCAAAGAGAATTTTTTTTTTTGTAGACCTGGCAACTGGGTTGCAATTGTTTTCTCTGTGGACTTAACTTTTTCCAATTTTGAATTGGAAGCTATCATTAACTTCTCAATTTCTGCCATATTGACCATTTTGATATTTGATATTTCCACTTTCTTTTCTTCAAGTTCCTTTTTTTATTTTCAGTTGATACTTGTTAATGTCGATTTCTCCTAACGAATCGGAAAAGTCATCTGTCCCGATATGTGTTGACTCTTTTTCAATGGAATCAAAGATCTTTTGACGATCTTCACTGACCCCTTTTGTGATTCTTTTATGACCTTCCAATTTTGTTTCCCAAACTTTAATCATAATATCTCCTTTCAACTGCTCTGAAATGGATAATTTCTGTGATTTTCCAGTTTCTTCCTTTTGTAAAGCAGTTATTATCTTTTGGAAAGAATTTCTTGCCACTTTAGCTTCCCTTTCTTTTTGTACTGCCTTGTCCATAGATCTCTTAGATTCTTGATAATAATTCTGGATGATTTCCATATTACAAAATACCTTCTGTTGTTCTTCCTCAATATTTGTATATATCTCTGATGCTTTAGTCTTGAACTGATCTATTTCAATCACTTGATTAGTAATTGAAACGATTTTATCTTGCAGAGATTTATTTTCATTGCCCAGCTTCTGCACTTGTTCTTGGGTAATCTGAATCATCTATTTTGCTTCAGTCAAGTTTTCATTTAATTTTTGGATATCTTGTATATCTTTAAGTCTAGCCTGTTCCAGACCTTTTTGAATTCCCCAGCCGATAATTTTTTCATTCTCCTTTAACCTGTCCTGCAGCTGTGTAATTTCTCGATCCTTCTTCTCCATCATAGTGATCAAATTTCCTACAGAGTACATATTGGCTGATGCTATGGACCCCATAGTTCCTGCTAACTCTGTAGCAAATTCACCTTCATTTAGCTTATTTCCATCAATAATAATTTTATGTTTTTTGACTGTTCTTTCACCTACAGGATGTAATTCCTGTTTCAAAATAGCTTTCCGTTTTTTGCTGAAAAAATAATTAGATGCAGGGATTTCATCTCTACTGATTGGCTCTAAGTCACTTACGTACAGAAATCCTTCGTGAGGGGTTCCAAAAGTAGCCTGCAGTGGGGTTAATGCTGTAATGGGGCTCCCAAGTTCCTGTGAAGCTGTTCCCCCAACAGTTTCTGGAATATCATCAAGGTTTATTGGATTTGTCTCTGCTCCTTTTCCCTTTTCTGTCTGTGTTTCCTTGATCTGTGAACTTTCTGTATTCTAAGGAGGTATCTCAGAATCTTTCAATTTATCTTTATCACTTGTATCATACTGAATAATGGTTTCAAAACCCGTAGGAATGGTTTTTTGCTCTTGCACTGATGTTGGCATTTCGCCTTGCAAAATCTTTGGCAAACACTGTCTTCTATTTCTTTGAAAAGATGCAAACCCCACCTGTGCATCAGGTGACAAGGTTTGTACTCTACTTTGAACTTCTTCACAAGATTTAGCATTTCTAAAAATATCATCATAAAATGAAACTTCATGTTCATATGCCTTCAAACCACATTGTGTGACATGCAGATTGATTATTTGATATGGATCGTGTTTCCTGTGTTCTATATCCACTAATTTCACTTCACTCAATGATTCAGCTTCTGACTTAGAATGGCCAATGTTTAATAAAACAAATTTCCCTAGATAAACCGGAAAAGATGGCCATGCCTTCTTCTGTTGAGCTTTCAATTCTAGCCCAATACCACCATTTATCAACTGATGAGCCACTTCTCTGCAAATTAACCTGTCTGGTAAAATTTTGGGCAGTGCATGTGGCGGAATAGAACAACCGTAAACTCTCACATAGGAAACATTTTCTTCAATGAACCAGTCAGCAACTGTTTTGAGGTTTTCTATTATGGTATTGGAAATGCGAGGGGGTTCGCATCCGAAGAAAATTCTGTGTAGAGGAATAATTACATAATGGCAAATCTCATAAAAATTATTTTTGGCAAATCTCATAATAATTACAGAGCTGAATGGTACTTATGAACAGGTTCTGTACAAGAAGCATTCCAATTCTAGTTCATTAATGGGAAATGAGTCTTAAAGCAAATAGCATCCATTATATAGGCTGACATATAAAAGACCACTGTTTGTCCCTTTGACCTAGCTGTTTTGTAATTCATGACTTCTGAAGTGATGTCTGATAAAATTTTATGCCAATTGAAACTGCGCCCCTCTGAAACTTCCTCTAAGAAAGGTGTCCAGTTTGCATTAAAATGAAAAGGATCCTTTCTCCCAAAAAGTCTACACAACATCATTGCTAAATATACCATATATTCATTTAGAGAAGCTGTGGCATAAATTCCAAGTTCATTAGCCCTAAACTTGTTTTCATCTCTGGACCATCCTCTTATTATGTCAGGGTATGTTTGTCCACCTTCAACACACTCTTTTTGCTGAAATGTAGCTACAAATTCAGAATTAAAAGTGTGTCTACAATTAGGTGATAGCTTATACATTACTTGGATGTGTTCAGGCCTGAACGAGATGATAACAGCTCCTTGCTCGTTCAGAATACTTTTGGTCGGAACATCCACTTTATTCAGTGCCCAGGCAACCATGTCGGTATATGAAACCAGTCTCGAACGTGCAGCAACCTTATGAAGCCCAGTTTCGGCGATATCTCGGATATGATTATCTGTGCCATTATCCGCATATGTAAGTTCCTCCTCCATTTTTTCTGCAATTGTGGCCCATGATTTGACCGAGTGTACTACCCCAGCTGCAGTAGTGTCTGAAATAATATCGCCTTCCGGTTGCTCTTCGGTTTTCTTTGAATCCTTTTTGGGCGCCATAGCTCTATGTTTACTAGCTCTGTGTTCACTGGAATACCTATAACAGAGCAGAATTTAGCTTCGAAATAATGTAAACGTTTCAAAATTTATTTCGAATATATCATAAATTCCTCGAGATTTGTTCCTCTGTTATGAAATAAATGCAAAAGATATCTCCGAATATATGCATTTAATATTTGTACCTGAGCTTTTCCAATATTATAAAATATGATATAAACTTATCAAATTGAATGATTGTCACATTAAAGATCGTTTATCAAAAGTTTAACTTTAAACATTATTTCTAAGAGTGATTAATTAGTGTTAATCTTGTTTTAAAATTGAAAACAATCTTATCGGGGTTTCGGAACTTTCGATGTCAAGGAAATAAGTCATCGAATAACCCTGATCACTGAAATCGCGATATATCATTTAAGTCAAAACATTTTTATTATCTTAATTAATCCAGATTACTTTTTCGAGATTTCATTAATCGGGAATTCGGGGATCGGGAAATCGGGGATCGGGGAATCGGGAAATTCAATGATATGAAGATTGCTGCTCACAAAATTGTGGATCGCGATTTCCCGATATGATTAGTTACTCTTAATCATGCTTAACAGTAATTATATTAATTACAAATCTCGCTTAATCAGAAATTGGTAAATCGGGGATCGGGAAATCGGAACATTCGATGACAAGTTTCTTTGTTCTTACAAAATCGCGAATCGCGATTTCCCGATGAGATTAACTTAAAGTTTAAACCCTTTTTAGATATGATTTAAGTAAATGATGAATTAATCAAGGATTAATGTATTGGGAAATCGGGGATCAGGATTTCGCTATTTGATTTGTGTTGAACATTGTTATTTCCAAACTCCGAATCCCGATATCCCGATATGAATTCAACATTTCTTCAGTTTTAACATTACTGCTCATTTAAAAGATCATTTGTAAAAGTGTTTGGAACATATGTTCGTTTCGATTTTAATCAATCTTTATCCAAAAATGAACCATAAGGGCCTTTCGAATTCGTCGGAGATGAAATGTTTTGTTTTTAAAGAATTTATATAATGTAAAGATTCAAAGGTACAATTTTTTTTATCCTTATGGTCAAAAAATCAAGGTCTGTTTCAACACAGATCACAGGGTTGAGTATGCAAGGACCTGATCCACAAGAGTTTTATCTCAGAAAATCCATGGATCGCACTCTAGCACAGACGATCAAGGACACTTATGGCAATGTCAAGAAGGGAACGCGAGGCTACAAGGTAGCTTCTATCCAAAGTGGTGCAGTTCACCTCATCTGTCAGTTGATAGCAGGGAAGTTAGTAAGAAAGAATCGACCTACCCAAGTCACCGGTTTTGTAGTCGACCTTGCAGGGAAGTGTGTGGAAGGCCTTCAGATGAACTGGGTGAAGTACCTGGTGAACCAGTTGGAACTTGACTACAGAGAAGAACAAGATCAAGGATATGAATTTCATTTCAGCTGGCTCTTGATCCTTATAGATTTTATTGCCTGGGAGATGTCGGAAGGTGCGACATTCATGGACATCGAGACATTTGAACCGCTAGCCGCAAAGTTCAGTACATTGTGGTATTCAAGCGATATGAATAAACAGTGGCAGACAAATGTTGCTTTTCATACCTACTACAATCATATGAAGATAGCCATACAATCCGAGCCTCACCTGATTCCGAACACTCTACACTGGTTCAAGCCTTTGATGAAGTTCAACGTAGATCAAAATTTTATCTACATCATAGCATGTGCCGACGAACAAAAGAAATGACTTCAATCCTACTATAAGATGATGGAGGAAGACTTGGAGGAGATCACTAAGGACTGGTTAGCGGACCTCCTTATTCCAGTAGACCCTGTGGATATATCTGACATCGGCAGCCCAGAAACTATGCAGGATACACCTAGACCCAGTAGGACAAAGAAGACTGAAGAGGTCCAAGGATTAGACAGTGCATCCATGAATACTGCTTCTATATCACCAGAGAAAGGAGGTGATGGTGAAGAGTTAGATGACAAAAAATTTGAACAGAAACAAGGAGATGAGGTTGATCCCATGAAGAAGAGGAAAGGTTTGCCTTTGAAACCTTCCTCCCAGAAGAAATCAAAGGCCACCATGACCAAGATGCAGACTGTCCTCACCTTCGATGACTTCGAATTCCTCATATCAACCCTGCAAGATGCTTCGATGGAAATAGCAAAGAAACAAGAAGTAAAGAAAGAGGAGATGTATGATCGAATTGAGACTGAAATTTGAGGGGTACAACAGACCCTATAGTCCAGTTGTGAAGTCTCCACTATGCCGGGAGAACTAGAATTGGGAGATGAGCCATCTCAACTCCATCGCCTAGTCGATATAGTTGAAGCTCACTTTCAACGAGCACAGGAAGAAACAGAGAAAGCCACCCAGGCTTTGACACAAGTACAAGGAATACTCATAGAGAAACGAAGTGCTGCAGAACAAGAAATGCTTTCTATCCAAGTGAAGTTTGATGAAGAAAAATCACAACTACAGGAAGAAA
Organism: Picea glauca; assembly: GCA_000966675.3. Classification (NCBI taxonomy): domain Eukaryota; kingdom Viridiplantae; phylum Streptophyta; class Pinopsida; order Pinales; family Pinaceae; genus Picea; species Picea glauca. The sequence continues at coordinate 493,193 of JZKD02S1674050.1, read as the reverse complement.
AGGAACAGTTGTTCGTGGAGAAACACGAATTAAAAGAAGCAGTCAACAGAGAACTTCACTTTGTGACAATCTTAGAAATCAAGGCAAAAGATCGAGTTACATAGCAGGTGAACCAGCTCGCAGAAGCCATCCAACAAATACAACAACACATAGTAGATCTGGAGCTATGCACTGTACATGAGACCCCATAAGTTGTAAGAGACCAAAGAGAAGCAACCACCCAGAGCGCAGTTGAAAGGCTAAGGGCTCTTACCCTGGAATGTAAGAAATTCACTGATCACAGTGCCTAGACCTATGAACAACTCACGGAGAACCCAGAATTGAAGGCACTGAAGTCGTAGCTCCAAGAGGTGAAGTATCAAGCCAAAAAGATACAGGCGCAGCTGAAGCCCCTGTCAGCTGTGGAAATAATGAAGCTCTCCCAAGAGCAACGCACTGCACAACATCAGATCCACACTATGCAGAGTAGAGTTATGGAAGTAACTCAGAGGCTCCAACCTGTACAAGATGAGGCCTATCAATTGCTTACAGAGGTAGAAGGCCAAGGAGTAGAGCTAGAGCAGGTTGTCACTACAGCTGAAAAACATCTAGAGGGACCTATCAATGATGCAGTCATCTAAGAGTTCACTGAATAGGAGGTCATAGCACAACAACAAGTCAAAAAAACTCGAGCTAAGCTCGAGGCATTCGAAGCAGAACTAGTCAGACCAGAGTGACTCAGGATGAGTCACATGTGAGTGTTGGGGGCCTGTTGGCCATTAACCAAGTTTTGGGAGATCCTTGGTCAAGATTGACCTATTTTGGGAATTCGACATCCTATTGAATAAGGAGCGCAAGACAAAGCAGATATCGCAGGATCTCAGCCCCTTTTTGGGATTTGGGATTATGTAACGAGAATGGGATGCCAGACCATGGGTTTACCCATGTTAGGCCTATTTTGTAAAGTATAAATAGATGTCTAGGCTATGCAAGAAAGGGGGATATGCATATCTTTGCGATATTGGTCTAAGTGCTAGATCTATGTGATTAAAGGATTATAAGTGCTTTGTGCATACTATGTGAGACTTGTAGAGATGAGTGCTAGTGATTATAGAAGGCTTAGCGATGTAACATAGCTCGGGGAAGGAGGATCTGGTGAGGTGCGCACAGATCTCCTGTCCTATGCGGAGTAGGTTTTTTGAGGCTTTGTGCATGTAACCCATTGAAGAAGATAATAAAGAATAAGAGTTGGTGGACATAGCCCCAAGGTGGGGGTGAACCACATATATACTGTGTTATTCTGCTCTGTGTGATGTTCTGATGTTTTTATGCCTTTACTTGTTAAGTGCTTTGATGTATATAGATAGATCTGGTTGTGATTTGTGCTTATGATGACCCTGGATGCTAGATCTGACCTATGTGAACTTGCTTAGTGCTCAAATCTGCTAGATCTAATCTATTTATTTATGCTAAGTGCTTTGATACATTAGATATGGGTGAATGTTGTGATACTCTATTTTATATACAAAGTAGATATTGGTTAAATAAGGATGAACTAATGGTTCTAAGTGCTCTATTAAGTATTATAATCACTGATCTGTGTCCCAACTAAGGTTGCAGACACTTGAGTCCTGCAACCACCCCTGCCTCTACCTCGAGTGAGATTTCATCTGCTTTGCAGGTGTTGTCAAAAGGGACGGTAGTTAGGTTTTTGTTGATGTGTTGTTGTAGCGTTGAACCATGGGTCTGCCCCTATGCCAACACCATATCTTTCATAGCATTCATTGCCTCTCTTAGCACACCCGCCTTCCAACAATCATGCAACACTTTTCCATTTTCTAGTAAATAACATAATTTACATTCATTGACCTTTTATGCAAAGGTCCATCAAATCAAACATTCACACATATTGAGTTTGGCCATAGTCTCTTGTTCCATATAGTTATATTTACAAACTGGGGGAAACAGGGGTGTTACAATTTGCTCCCCCTTAAAGGAACATCATCCTCAATGTTCTATTTGTCAAGATGCTCTGTATATACAAAAGTAAATAATAATGGATATGCTTGTCTCATGGCATCCTACATTTCCTATGTGGCCTCATCTGGGCCAAAGTGTTTCCAATGCACCTTGACTTGTGCAATGGCTCGGTTCCTGAGAGAAGATTCCTTCCTGTCTAGTATGCATTGATTTTCTGGAAGGAATTCTCCCTCCTGCTCCACCGTAATCACATACCAATCAATTATATGATTAGAATCATGTACATATTTCTTTAATAATGAAACATGGAAAAAATTATGTGCCTTTACTGTGGGAGGGAGTGTTATCATATAGGCTATAGGTCTCACTCTATACAAGACTTCAAAGGGTCCAAAATACCAAGGTGCCAGCTTGGTACAAGCTCCCATTCTTGGGGAACTCTTCCTAGGCCTAAGTCTTAGATAGACATGGTCTCATGTCTTGAACTCTCTGGGATTTCTCTTTCTGTCGATGTAACTCTTCTATATATCCTGAGCAATCTTCACATTTTTCTTTATCTAAATCACTTGTTGTTCCATTTATTTCAGCATGTCAGATTTGATTGTAATTTTGTCCATTGGATTACTCCAGCTGATTGGAATCTTGCACTGTCTACCATAGAGGGATTCAAAAGGGCACATCTTCAAGGATTCTTGATAACCGTTGTTTTAGGCAAACTCTACCAATGGAAGGTAGTTTTCTTACTTCTTAGGTTGATGCATTACATGCATCCTTAGCATGTCTTCTAATATTTGGTTCACTCTTTCTGTCTTTCCATCAGTTTGAGGGTGATAGGTTGTGTTGAACAATAATTTAGTCTCAAAACCAGCCATTAAGGATTTCCAAAAGCTTGAAGTAAATTTGGTGTCTCTGTCAGATACAATTTCCCTAGGCATGCCACATAGTCTGAATATCTTCTTCATGAAGATGTGGGCAATATCTATTCCCTTGAAAGTTGACTTGACAGGAATGAAGTGAGTAGAATTGCTAATTTTTTCCACCACAACCATGATGGCATCATTCTTCTTGGTCCATTTTGGTAATTTGGTGATGAAATCCATGGAGATGGTTTCCCATTTCCATTTTGGAATTGGTAGGGGTTGTAACAACCCTGATGGGTGTCGGTGTTTTGCCTTAACTTGCTGGAATTCTAGACACTTAGCTAAGTAATCAACTATGTCATTTTTCAATCCAGGCCAATTAAATTGTTTTCTAGTGGTCGTAATCATTTTTTGATAACCTGGATGACCAATATATGGTCTCTTGTGTAGTTCGTCCATTATGAACCTCTTCAAATCGTGACAACTTGGGATATACAATCTGTTTCTGTAAGTCAACAGGCCTTCATCAAGCATCTGATAGCCTTCATACTTTAGTCCTGTAGGCTCTTACCTTAGGTATGAGATCATGGTCTTGAACAATGCATCTGTCTCTTGTGCATTCCTGACTCTTTCCCTGACATTTGTTTCACAGTGCTTACCGTTGCCAGATGAATCATTTTCATACTTCTGCTAAGGGCATCAGCCACCCTATTTTTCTTACCTTTGATGTGTTTTATTTTGAAATCAAACTCACTAAGGAGAGCCATTCACCTAGCTTGTTTGGCATTGCGTTTTGGTTGATCAAATAGGTGCCTCAACCCACAATGGTTTATCATAAGAAAAAATCTCCTACCCAGGAGGTAATGGCTCCACATTTTTAAAGCATGCACTATGGTAGCCAACTCTAGATCATGGGTCATGTTAGCACTCTGTAAATTTTGTCTGGCTGATAGAAAAAATATAGAGGTAATTATTTCAACCATCTTTAGAAATGGGCACTAGCCTACTCAACTTAGAGAGGGCTCTCTCGTGTCACTTGATATTTATTTGGAAAGCATTGGCTATATTTGGTTTGTTTTGGGTTTTTTTTATAAAGTTGTTGGAAAGGAAGGGGAGGGATACTTAGGGATATGGAGTCAAAATTCTGAAAGTGAACGAAAACAATGATTGGCTGGTAGAACTCTCCAGAGGATAAAGGCTAAATGAGGAAATGAATCTGAGTTGTAGATTGTATTTAAGAAGGGTGTAAGAGGAAGAAGAAAATATATAATTGCATCAAACCATTACTGAAATGAATTTTGAATTGGTTAAGAATAAATACACACAGTTTAAATTTCTTCAGCTAGGAGCATCACAAGATGAATTATGAGATTTTAACTATCCAATTTAAACAGAAGACAGTGCAAATGGAATAAAAGAAAACATGAAATACATACAATGAAAGGAGAAAAAACTCATATCACCACCATTAGAATCTTTTCATAGAGACTTCAAAATATTTTGCATATGTATTCAGTTTAGCTCCAGAAAATTACAAAGTTCTCCTACTACGAGGGCGGGCCCCTCTTCGGCAAGTCCAACCATTCTATTATATCCTTTAGTAGTATGTATAGACAAATTACATAGGGAATTCAAAATGAATCATCTTCCCCAAGTTTCCAAAAATAGACATTGGTCACGGAAGGAGTAACGTACAACAACTAAACTCCTATTTTCTAGGGAACGTTATAAACCAAAAATGACATATTTGAGATTTTTACCCTTTATTCCACTTGTTTGTATCATCACAAAATTATCTAAAACATACTAAATTTAGCTTGAAATCTATTTTAGGTTAGAAATTTATTCCTTTAAGGTGTCAATCCAAGCAGGTTGGCTTTCTCCAATACCTTCAACCACTTCAAGTTTAACCTCTATCTTCCATTGCTTTCTCCTTTTACTCTTTCCATATTGCATGTGGTACCCATATGCATATCCATTGATGATTAAATCCTTCATGACAGGATTTAGTCTAATTTCTTCACCTGATCCTAGTTCATCTGCAGGCTCTGTGTGAAATTTTGTTGCCAATATTCATGCAACAAGATTTTCTTTTTTCTTCATTGACAATTTTGGCAGATTATTTTAATATCCCGGTTCACTAAAGGCTGTTGGATCTATATTCTCCATTTCCTTTGTTTTTCCTGGAAGCACGAGATTACCTCCCTTAGCTATACAAGAATTAGATGAACGATTCGATTTGCGGTTACCCCGTTCTGTAATAAAACATTAATCGCACACAACAGAGTAATGCCACCCCTATTTTGAATGAAAATCGTCATTGAGTGCCAATCATGGTCAAATGATGAAAGTCCTTGCAGGGATAATGACATATCACATTCAACTATTGATTTCAAATGATGAGCTTTTGAATCAATTTTTGGCGACGCTCACTTGACATTGCACAGACGAAAAGTACCCAAAAAAGTGTCTTGAGGTGATTTGATTGCCCGTCAACTTTCCCTTTCCACATGCAACCCTTGGATTCGACACATTCAATGATATTTTGACACGTGACATTGGGGCATGATTGAGCGGTTTCGATCTCACCCGATTTTCCCCCCGATATGCATATGGTGGCACCACATGACCTTATGATGAAACCATGGTATTCGTATTGTCCTGCCTTCAAAAGATTAACCTGCGCCTTATTTCTCGACCCAATGTTCTCCACGACTGTCGATCTGTGGCACCCATGATATGTGACCCATTGGGTCCCATCAACTTCACCTTCCCGCTATATTTAGCACTATCTTCTAGATGTGGCCCTGTCCGCTAGTCTATCACTCCTCTATGATGATTTATCCTTCTGCTAAGTCTCGAGACTTGGACTCCATATGAAAATTTTTACAGTGATAACATGGGCTCCAAATGGGGATGTTATCCTCCCTGTGAGGTAGCAAAGAATAGTAGAACCTATGCCTTATCTATTGGGGATTCTTACAATAGGCACGTACAATACCTTGACCTGTCACCAATGTCCATTGAAAACCACAATCTGCATATTTCTCTCACTTAGAGGCTGAACACTTTATTTGGAGACATAAACTTGAAAATGCTTGATTTACAAGCTTATTTGCGCCTACCTACCCTAACTACTCAAATGTACTGCCGATCAAATGAAATCAAAATGCCAATGCAACAATGCCAGTAATCTATCCACTATTGGTTTACCTTGCACATGCTTGCTCCAAAGCTTGTTCACCAATAACTCATTTGAGAAGTTACATGTGAATCCAAATCTTAGAATTTTAAAATTATTGGGATTGTTTACTGTTTCTAGCAAAACTGCAAATGGATATTCTAAGACATGCACAAAACAACAGTTATGTTTCACCTCTTCCATTGTATTCTTGTTTTCACATGTTTTACCCTGCTGATTTCCATCAAGAGGCCGGAAAATTTGCTGAGACTATTGGAAATCTTGTTGAATATTTTCATCAAGCTCAAGAGAATGAAAATGACCTTTAACAACAATTTCTTGATGAGCTTCATCTTTATTTCCAATTTGGTAGTTGAGCAGGGCCTACAAATCTGAACTGAAATAACCTTCCATGTAATCAACCACATGATCATTAAATTCATGAGAAGGTTTTTGATCTTCCTCACTGATAACAATTTTCTCAAGTAAAAAAATTCCATCACAGTTAGAATTTCCTACTTCCTCTGTTATCTCATGATTTACTTTCAATAATTCAAAGGAAGGAAAACATAATGGAAGATAGTCTTCATTTGCAAGTCCACTGCTTTCTGAATATTCAACATCATGTCTGGAGGATTTCTAATTTGAAACATTATAAACATTATGCTTGAGCAATTTGAAAGAAGCAAAACATAATGGCAAGGTTCTCACTCCCGATTCGAAGATTTCTTCATTTCTGTCATATTTTTCAATTTCTTTAGATTGTTGGACACACTTTTGTTTGGATTTCTCTTTGACCAATGGCTACAATTCCTTGTCACTTTTTTTCAGTGAATAAATTTGATTTGGCATCAACACACATTCCTTTTCCTCAATGATGATTTTAGTATTTTCTTTCAACAATTTAAATGAAGAAAAGCATAAAGCAAAGGATTTTCTTTATCTTTTTCATTACTTTCTTCTTTGTAACTGTGATATGTAGGTTGATGGATCTCACTACACTGTCGAAAAGGGACATTTTATTATAAATAATATGCAGTTGGTTGTTCTAGGAATTCAACATCATAATCATCATCATATTCATCATATATAGGCAAATCAACAACACATGCAATGTCATCTAACAAGAACAAACTTGGAACATCCACATGTTCTTCAACAGACTGATTTGCAAACCCATCTTCTTGACTGTATACAAATGAATATATGAAACAATCAACTCCATGCCCATCATGGGGTATACCAGAAGCTACATAAGTGCCTTCTCTTTCAATAAGTGGGATATAACCTTTTTTAAAATCATTTACATTTAAAACTTCAAGAGGACCTATGATATCATCAATTTTATGCTCAAAATTCTAGTCAAATGTTCTCTGTTCATATTCATTCTCATGTCGTGGAGCACCCAACCCTTCATTTTGAATCTGTTCACATGTTAGGATATTGTGTTGAATCTCTTGAGCATCATTAAACATTTGCTGTAAGGTCTTAGGTCTTCTTTCCACCAGGAGGAAAGACAAATCTGGGTGAAGAGTAGTGGCATACTGGAGCATGGAAGAAGCTTTAGTAGGTTGAATTTATTTGAGCAGATCATAATCAATACTGGAAAACCTTCTATTGAATGTGGAAATGGTCTCATTGTTTTGCCTTTTCAAGGCATAGAATTTTGTAAGTTGTAGGTCTAGAGATTTCTTCTTACCCCAAAATTTTAAAAAAACACTCTTCAATTATTCCTATGAGCTAATTGTCTCTGGCTACAAATGTTTGAACCATTCTTTGATATCTCATTTCAAGGATTGAGATAAATCCCTCATACAAACATCGTCATGGTCAATATCGAACAAATCTATAAAATGGTCAAACTCTTGGATGTGTTTTTGAGCTGTGATGGCACCATGTTCCCCATCAAACACATGTAGGTATTCATAGTGCTTTGGAGGAAAATCATGAAGGGTGTGGGGTAATTTAAGGGTCTGTATCTATGTTGGGTCTTGGAGGGTGTTGGATCAAGCACAGGAGATGGAATATCATCCTTGGTTTCATGAGGCTTATCAACTTGGTTGTGGTCATCACATGGATCAGATGGGAGATTTTGATCAAAATCAATGATAAATTGAGAAGATATTCGTATAATTTTAAGATGAGGATATGCAGCTTTAAGATTATCATTATCATTATTTGCATACAACAGGTGTAGAAATTTTTTTTTAGCATGTTCAGGAAAGGACAAAAGGTAATTAACAACAAAAAATATAATGTCTTGGAAAAAACTCAATTTTAGGTACTTGTTTTTTCTGATGATGTCCTTTCATACCTTTGTCAAGGGATCTCATCTTCGGACAATGGAGTCACCAATGATGTTTTGGAAGCTGGATTTTGAATTGCGAGTGGAGTTGCAAGTGAAAATTTAAATTTATGGATTCTTCTACCAGTGGAATCACCTCCAAACTGATTTTTCGATGTGTGGAGTCGCCAGAACAGGAATACAACCAATATGTGCCTAAGTGTCTACTTCTCTCAGACCTTAGAACTCAACCGTGTCATTCTTTCCCCGAGAAATGTTTTCAATTTTGACCTTGGAAATGGTGCTAGAATGTTAGCACTTTGTAAATTTTGTCCAGTTGATAGAAAAATGATAGAGGTAATTGTTTCAACCATCTTTAGAGCTGGGCACTAGCCTACTCAACTCAGAGAGGGATCTCTCATGTCACTTGATGTTTCTTTGGAAATCATTGGATAGATTTGGTTTGTTTTTGATCAAAATCTGGACCAGGGGTCAAATTTTAGCCCAAAAATCGATGTTCTCAGAATTGCCTCAAATCGGACGTGAACGTAGCCCTCGTCGTCACGAACCCAACGCAATTTGTTTCATCTCAAACGGACGTCGGGAGCGAAAGATATAGCGATTTGACCGCCAAGTCAAACAGGGAAAAAAAATGTTGACTGTACCTGTCCGTACAGTCCGTACGGCCACGTGGAGGGCCGTACCATCATGATGATGTGGCATATTTTGGTTAGATGTTCATTGACCAGTAGCAGGTTGACACGTGTCCGTTTATGGGCAAGTAATATGAGGACACGTGGCCCAACCGGAGGGTGCCACGTGTCACTCATAGTTTGGCTATTTGGTTTTTGGTTTAAAAGTTTGGCAGCCGTGGGTTTTGAACCAGTGACCTCCATCCGCACCCAAGTCTTCACCAATCTCCGCTAACCACTATGCCGGATTTTGTTTGTTGTTTCATATGTCAATGCGCATATATTTATTTTGTGCATTGTAATGAATCGAAAGGGGGGTGGGCCGAGGCTTAGCCCCGACCCATGGTTTTATGCTCCAATACATATGACCGCATGTTTTAAATATGGCGCGCGCATTATATAACATTGCATTGCAATGTATTGCAATATATATATATAACCAAAGTTTTTGCATTGTATATGCCATATCACGGGTTGTAATGTTTTAACACACGTAACCATGTTTTATGCGCGGTGGTTTGCGCGGGGTTTTGGAAAAGGTTAACCCGTGGTCCTATCATTTAATCATATGACCTTTGGCGCGGGTTTAATTGCGGTTTCAAACAGTTGCATGGTTTCGGGAGTTGGCACGGTTTTTATAACCGTTGGCCCTTTTTCTTTTAACCTGAAGTCATATGGTGCATATGCCCGAGGCCTAGGCGGTTGGGGGCTGGAGGCACCCTAACCGTCCTACGGTTTGCACGGTTGGCGCGGTTGCGCTCGGTGCCAGGTTAAAACGCATTTCGGGAGCGTGTTCCAGGTTCATGTGCACAAGAGTGCGATTTGTAGAGCCAGTTCCAGCAAAGCTTGAAGGAGGAAAATGGAGGAGGCC
>JZKD02S1674050.1:465499-479764 GCA_000966675.3 Picea glauca | reverse complement strand
AACTTTTGACTAATTAATCCCAGAGAGCCAAGTCCATTATGGAGGCTCAAGGAGATGTAGCCCGGAGGGGGGTGAACTCCTTTATCATGTTGTTCTTGTTGTGCGTTTGATGGTTTGTTTGCTGAAAGTTGTGTTGATGTGTTTTCATTTCAAGCACATATTTAACCATTCAAAAGAACATATCTTTATACATAAGCATTTAAAAGAAGATACATGCACAGTTAAAAGAAGAAGCATAAACTTAACACATAAGTTTATTTTGCATATTTATACACATGAAGCAAGGTCCTGTAAAGTTTATTTTAATGAAGTAGGGGTGCTTGCATAGAATAACAAGTCAGCCTTCTATTTTCAGATCAGTTTTGGGTTTTTTTTATAAAGTTGCTGGCAAGGAAGGGGAGGGACACTTAGGGCTATGGAGTCGAAATTATGAAAGTGAATGAAAAAAATGACTGGCGGATGTCCTGAGGTGATTTGACTGCCCATTAACTTTCCCTTTCCACGTGCTAGGAAATTTTGATGCATGACATCGGAGCATGATTGAGTGGTTTCGAGCTCACCTGCTTTTCCCCCTGATATGCATATGTTTGCACCATGTGACTTGGAGATGAAACCATGGTATTTGTATCGACCCGCTTTCAAAATATTAACCTCTGCGCTAGTTCTTGGCCCGATGTGCTCCACGACCATCGATCTGTGGCGCCAACGATCTGTGACTTGTTGGGTCCCATCAACTTCACATTTCTGCTATATTTAGCACCATCTGCTAGATGTGGCCCCGTTCGCTAGTCTATCACTCCTCTATGCCGATTTAGCCTCCTGCTAAGTCCCGAGACTTGGAATCCATATGAAAATTTTTACAGTGATAAAAGGTCACATAATTGATTTTAGGCTCATTCAATTTTCTGGATTCGTAGCAAATTACACGTCCTTCTTTCATAAGGACTCCTCTGAGTCCTTCCTTACAGGCATCTGTACACACAAGGAAGTCAGTATCAGGGTCTGCAATATTCATCATGGGTGCATGGGTTAGAAGGTATTTCAGTTCTTGAAATCTTCCTTCACATTTTGATGTTCAAGTGAATTTAACCCCCTTTTTCTGAAGGGAAGTGATTGGATAACCAATCTTGAAAAATCCTTTAATGAACCTTCTAGAGTACCCTGCTAATCCCATAAAGGATATTATATCAGATACATCCTTTAGGGTAGGCCATTCCATGACAGATCTGATCTTGTTAGGGTCTACTTCCACTCCTTTTTCAGAAATAACATGGCCTAAGTAATGGACTTGCTTTTGGAAAAGGTCACACTTGCTAAACTTAGCGTAGAGATGATGCTCTCTTAATACTTGAAGCACTAGTTTAAGATGTTCTTCATGCTCCTATCTTTTCTTGGAGTAGATCAGGATATCATCAATGAAAACCAATACAAATTTGTCTAGGAATTTGTTGAGTACATTATTCATCAAGCACATAAAAGTGGCAGGGGCATTGGTTAATCCAAATGGCATGACCACAAATTCATAGTGACCATACCTTGTCCTAAAGGCTATTTTGTGGATGTCTTCATCCTTGATTCAGACTTGATGGTATCCATACCTTAAGTCAATTTTTGAGAAAATGGAAGCACCCCTCAATTGGTCGAACAAGTCATTGATTCTTGGTAAGGGGTACTTGTTCCTTATGGTTGTATTATTGAGTTGTCTATAATCTATGCACAGTTGGAGTGTGCCATATTTATACCTCACAAACAAGACTCGTGCTCCCCATGGAGAAACACTGGGCTAGATGTAGCCTATGTCCATCATTTCCTTTAGTTGTAGCTTGATCTCAACTAGTTCAGGTGTACTCATCCTATAGGGTGTCCTAGACACTCGCCCTTCCCCTGTTGCAAGTTCTATTGAGAATTCAATGTCTCTTATTGGAGGTAGACCTGGTAACTCTTCTGGAAACACCTCTCTATACTCTCTTAATATGGAGTGATCCTCTAGGTTCGGTTTGTCATCCTCAACAAATTCGAACACCTGTATTTCATATAGGGAGCATCCCTTTCTGCAACACTTTTTCATTTGAAGGGTTGATATTCGTCTCACTCAGAAAGGATTTTGAATCCCTTGGAGGGTTATTTTTCTCCCTTCTTCATTTACACATTCTAAATTTTTATAGTAACAATCCAACTTATTTTTATGAGCACCTAACTAGTCCATACCAATCAACAGATCGTAAGACCCTAGGGGAAGTATGTTAAGGGTCACTTGGGTGGGTAATCCATCCATAATGAATTGGAAAGCTAGTATGACCTCTGCTACTTTCCTTTTGGTTCCAATGGCTAGTTGTACTAACCATGGATTAACATGTCTAACTGGTTGTAGTTTACATTTATCAATAGTCCGATGGGCCACATAACTCAAATTAGAACCAGGGTCAATTAAAATAGAAAATAGGTGGTTGGTGATGATACCTTCCATCTCCACCACTGAGGCTTGGTGTTCGAATTGATTATTATCCAAGGCTGCATAAATCCATGGCATGCTCCTAGCCACATCATTGATTGTGGTAGCTTCTTGGATATTGTAGACTCCCCTACCGTTCTGTTGTCGGTGTGGACAATCCCTCAACAGATGTTCTTCTCCACAACCCCAACATTTCAAGGGTTCTTTCTTTAGGTTATCAATCTTTCCTGGAACTGCTCCAAAAGGTTTATTTCCACTCTAGGAGGGGAAATTTTGTTGATACACTTTTAGTGGGAAGGCTCATCCTAGAACCCTTCCCATAGTTATTAAATCTTGAGGATTTAAACCCCTTCTTCTTGAATCCCGAACTACTCTTCTTCTTCCAGTCCTCGTGAGGTCCTGTCTTACTCCTGGACTGTTCATAACAATACCTTTCCTTTCAAATGGTATCTTCTAAGGTCTTTGGTTCGTCAAAATCAATCTTGTCCTGGTAGGTCTCCGGTAACCCACTAATAAATTGCTGCACTTTTACGTTTTCATCCTTTATGTAGGGCACATACCTCAGCAACTCAAGGAATTTATTGACATATTCCTCTAATCCAAGTGGATATTAGTGGCCATCCACCTCTTCCAACTGGCTTAAAACAATTTTCTGACAATTTTGGCAATTTACTATTTTTAGCAGTTTTAACTTCAGGGGCCATTTTGAGGGCCTAAATGAAGGGTTTTCAGGATTGAGCTTCTAAATTATAACTAAAGCCATGATTGATCCCCCAAAATTAATCTCCTCAATGATACATTTCCAACGGGCTATCATACACCTAAAACAGAGATTGTATGCAAAAGTTACAACCCTGGGAAGTTGATGTACTAACTTACCCAAACAGGGCCCACATGACTTTTGGCACTTCATCTCCTAGGGTTAGGTTTTTGGATGTCTAGGGTTTTTGGAATTCCTGTTTATTGTAAAAATTCCTTCATAGCTTCATTGTAATCATCTTCTTGTGAATGAGTGCAGTTGTCACATCTCTTCTCAAAGATAAGACACCACCATTCCAGCAAGCTTGTTTCCGCTGCATTTTATAGTTTCGACTTATTTCCTTATTGAATAGAAAACCAGTTTTATTGTATATCTATTATTTTGTGTTAAGAACCTGTTAATAATCTGTAGTCATTTCTCTTTGCTCATAAAATATGGATTAGTGGTATCATAGCGTTCTGTTCCTTGTCGTCATAATGCATGTCTCCAACGAGGTCGGAGTACAAAGAGTTGGGTCTCGAGCTTGTTTCTCTTGAGGAAAAAAGCTCTCGCACACCCAAGTGACCTCTCACTGCAGGAGAAAATAAAGATGACAGGATAGGAGATCCTTTCAAACTATTGATTGAGGAAGCCCTCACGCAACAAAGGAACTAGATGATGGATAGTTTCGAACAAATCCTTCGACGATTACCAATAGGCAATGCATCTTCTTCAAGCGGAGGTGCCACCCCCTTCAAGGTACAAATAAACTTTGATATTCCTATATTTGAAGTTCATATAGACGCAGATGTTGTAGACAAGTGGTTGAATCTACTAGAAGGGCATTTTTCTGTCCATAACTTTTCGAATAGAGAAAAGATTACTTTTGCACTCCTCAAAGTTGTTCCCCATGTCAAAGATTGGTGGGAAACCTTCTGTGAGAAAAAGGAAACAGAGGAACCCTCACTATTTACAGTCATGATGACCTGGGATTCCTTTAGGGATGATATTAAGGAAAAATACTACCCTATCGGAAGTTATGACGACTTGTATACCAAATGGACCACACTGCGGCAAGAAAGAGACCAAGTAGTGCCAGATTTCATGAATATATTTCATACCTTGCACACCAAGTTGGGTATCAAAGATTTGGAGCGACATCTGGTACTCAAGTATCGCGGTGCTCTGCATAAATACATATAGACTCAAATGGAATTTTTGGACATCTCATCCTTGGGCACGGCGTATCGATATGCCGTCAAAATCGAGCATAAGCTCAAACAAAAGACACGGCAATTTGGGCCTGGGAACCCCCCACAACAAAATCCAAGAAAGGGTGGCCCCTACCCATGGAACAAAGGGAAGAGAAAATATGGACAGTATCAGGAAAACCATTCCAAGCCACAAGTAACGAAGGACATCGAAAATACAAAGAAAGATACTGGGAAGTGGTGTGAATTCCATAAGAGCCCTTGGCATAACACTGCTGACTGCCGCTCAAAGAATTCATTGGTGGATGAAGTGAAAGCCTCTGAATCAGATGCGGGTTCAGACTCTGAGACAGAACCAAAAAGGGGAAGACAAATCATTGATGCAGAACCTAGTGCCACCATTTCTACCACCAAGCTCCAGCCTGGTGAACCAGATGATCCAGAAGAAGGAGAACGCCTCTTCCATTCACAGATGTGGGTGAAAAGCACCCCACTGTACTTCATCATGGATAGCGGTAGCTAGAAGAACCTCATCTCAGCAGAGGTCATCAAGTAGCTAGCCCTGCTGACAACACCGCACCCACAACCCTACACCATTGGATGGCTCCTCCAAGGAAGAGATCTATGAGTCAACCAATAGTGTCAACTATCATACAACATCAAGCCCTTCAAATACGAGGTATTGTGTGATTTTTCTCCTCTCAAAGTATGTGATGTTATTTTGGGCCAAGTTTATTTATGGAAATGTCATGTTGTATATGATTCTAGGCCTCATAGTGTTATTATTACTTTGAACAGGAAATTGTATAGGATACCCGAGGCAGTCCCACCTAGTGCAATTTCCTTCATATCTGCTAAGCAATGCAGAAAGCTCATCTCTCAGATGGGGAATTTTGTCTTCTTCGTGATTCACTCTCAGAATAAGCGAAAGATCATAGCCACATCTAGGGTCTCTATAGCTGACCTCTCCACACAGGAGAAGCAAGTAGATAAGGTCATGGAAGAATACTCAGATATCTTCTCCTCACCTACCGGGGTACCTCTGCACTGCCAGGTCAAGCACCCCATCGATCTAACCCTCGACACACTGCTGCCCAATGGGCCAGTCTATCATCGCTTTCTTATAGAGAATGAGGAGATCAAGTGATAGATCCAAGAATTGTTCCATAAGGGGCACATCCATCTTATCTCATCACCTTGCGAGAGACCAATCGTGCTTGTACAGAAGAAATATGGAACCTGGTGACTCTGCATTGATTATCGAGCTCTGAATAAAATCACAGTCAGAAACTGGTACTCGATTCCTCGAATCGATGACCTCCTTGATCAAATCACGGGGGATAAATACTTCAGTAAGATTGATCTGAAGTCTGGCTACCACCAGGTCCTGATAGAATAAACATATGTATGGAAAACTGCCTTCAAGTCAAAGGAAGGCCTTTTTGAATGGTTGGTCATGCCCTTTGGTTTGACAAATGCTCCAACCACTTTCATGAGGATGATGGAAGATATCCTGCAACCATTCACCAATAATTTTGTAGTGGTGTATCTGGATGACATTCTCATTTACATCAAGACTTGGGCCGAACATTTGTAGCATATTCAACAGGTTCTGCACATCCTGTGGCAGCACAAGCTATATGCGAACTTGGAAAAATACTCCTTCGGCATGGACAGGGTCCATTATCTAGGATACATCATTGATCAGCATGGCATACATCTGGATCCAACCAAGATCCATGTCATCCATGACTGGACAGCCCCAACCACACTCACTGAGCTTCAGAGCTTCTTGGGCCTTACAAATTTCTACCGCAGGTTTGTGTTGGGATTCTCCCATATTGCATGGGCCCTTAGCCAAATAACCAGAGGTGGTGGTAAGGAAAAATTCACATGGGGTTGGTCCCAACAACAAGTGTTCTATGATTTGAAGCAACGCTTGTGCTCATCCCCAATAATTTCACTACCAGACTTGCAATAGCCCTTTGAGATCGATACATATGCTTCAGACTATGCGGTGGGTGTCATTCTCACTCAACACAACCACCCTGTGGCCTATCATAGTGAGACACTATCAGATTTTGTTCATAAGTACCCTACTTACAACAAAGAAATGTCCTCCATTGTGAAAGCCTACCACCAATTGAGACATTACATTCTCAGGAAGGAGACAATCATCCACACTGATCATAAGCCACTGCAGTTCATGCAGACACAAGGAAAATTGTAGAATGATCGCCATCAAAAGTGGTCCACATACTTGCATCAATTCCAGCTCAACATCAAGTATAAAACATGAAGCACCAATCACATCATTGATTGCCTCAACAGACCTCCAGTCGCGACACTCACCATGGTGCTAGACTCTTGTGGCCATGAGACCTATGGATGGCCCCAACTCTATGAGATAGACCCAGACTTCACCACCACCTACCGAATGTTGGGTGCAAACACAGTTGTTGATAATTTCCATCTTCAGGATGGGTTGTTGTGTCGTCTGGGCCATATTTGTGTTCCATAAAGTGAGGGAGTGAAGCTGATCTAGGAATCCCACTATAGTCAGGTGGCAGGACAATTTGTTGTCGAAAAGACAGTGGATATGCTATAGAAACATTTCTACTGGACGAAACTTCGACAGGAGGTCAACAAGTATATCAGGTACTGCACTGCCTGCACTATTTCCAAACCAACCACTAAGAAACAAGGCCTATAAACCCCTCTTCCTACTCCTAACAGACCATGGGAATCCATCTCAATGGATTACATGTCCTACACCCAGTGTTCAACATGGATCTCCTTCACCCTTATTTTCCATCATTATTGGACACCTCAGATGTAGCAGAGCAACTGACACCAATAGATCTCAACCTCGACTGCATACAAAAGTCATCCAATGATCATATTATGGACACACATATAAAGGGAATTCGACAACAAAGGATCCAACTTTATCAAGTTGTCAAAGCAGGGCAGCTCCTGCACCAAGGCAAGTGGCTCACCGGGGGCCAAATTCAGTAGAAATTTCCTCATCTGATAGGGGAACTCAATGCAATGGATGCCATTTCTTCCTAAGGAGGGAGGATTGATCTAGGTGGATATCGGTGGCCACCCACCTCTTCCAACTGGTTCAAAACAATTTTCTGACAATTTTGGCAATTTACTATTTTTAGCAGTTTTAACTTCCAGGGCCATTTTGACAGCCTTAATGAAGGTTTTTCAGGATAGAGCTTCTAAATGATAGACAAAGGAATGATTGAGCCCCAAAAATGAATCTCCTCAAAGATACCTTTCCAACGGGCTATCCTAAGCCTAAAACAGAGATTGTATGCAAAAGTTACGACCCCGGGAAGTTGATGTACTAACTTACCCAAACATGGCCCACATGACTTTTGGTGCTTCATCTCCTAGGGTTAGGTTTTTGGATGTATAGGGTTTTTGGCATTCCTTTTTATTGTAAAAAATCCTTCAGAGCCTCATTTTAATCATCTTCTTGTGAATGAGTGCAACCGTCACATATCTTCTCAGAGATAAGCGGCCACCATTCCAACAAGCTTGTTTCCGTTGCATTTTACAGTTTCAACTTATTTCCTTATTGAATAGAAAACCAATTTTATTGTATCTCTGTTCTTTTGTGTTAAGAACCTATTAATAATCTGTATTCATTTCATTCTTCTCATAAAATTTGGATCATCCTCTATGGTGAGTTGTCCCAGGATGAGTTCATAGAACTCCTTAGTCTTCCCATCCATGTATTTCTATGATAGATATTTCTTCCTAAAGTATTTCTCGAACTATTTCTATGACAAGTCCTTTTCATGGACTCCTTTCACATTTCTAAGGTATTCCCACCAAATGGAATCCTTTCCATTCAGGTTGAATACGGCTATTCAAGCCTTCAAGTTTTCAGAGTAGTCATGGATTCTGAAGTACTTCTTTAAGCCAAGCAGCCAAGCTTCTACCTCTTCCACTTTCTTAATATCTCCATTGAAAGAGGGTGGTTTTTCTTTCTTGAACTCTTCTAGATCATGAATTTTGGAATGATTTCGCTTCTTTCCTTTCCTTTGAGAATGTGAGCTAGTTTTGGTACTAGAAGATCCCTCGAAGTTGCCAACTTCCTTTCCATAGGACTCTCCCGATGAGTGTCCCCTACCTCCAGCTTGGGCCTTCTTCGAGGTACTTCTCCTAGTGTGGCCACTCATGGGGACATGTTTTCATATCTCAGGTGGAATTTGAATTCTCTTCGCATGTCATCGGTCCACATGACTAGTTGTGGGTTTATTTTGCAGCTGCCTCTATATGTCGGATAAGCTCTGAAGCAAGAATGCATTAATTTCTATTTTTTTTTCTTGCTCCTTTATCAATCTTTTGCTATAGGCCTTGCAACTCGGTAATTTGGCCATGAAGCTCCTTACAGTTTTAGCCAGATCCATAGGGGTTTCCATCGCCCTCCTTTCGTCAGATTCTTCGTTTCTATTGTGGGAGCCCTCCCCCACTTCATGGAACGTCACCATCCTTTAGACTTGGAGTTTTTCCATGATTTACTGACTTCTTGAGTGTTGACAAAACACTTATTGTTAGCCAACAGTATATTAGTTTATGAACAACACACAATTCAAGTTTCTTAAATGCACACACAAAGTAGAAAGTTTCATTCTTTTCCTCAATAAACTTTTAACCAGACTCTTTAAGAAAGAAGTAAGATAGGGTGTCACCCTTAAAATTCCTCTAAATATGGTTGTTAAGTGACTCATTCATAAGCCCAAGTAGGTCAAGTGATGTAACCATGCTCTGATACCAATTTGTAACACACACATGGTGGGGCATCAAAATTTTGTTCTTCTTAAGAGATCAAATCCTCCATTCAGGGTCTCCATCCCATTCTACTCATCCAGAGCTTCCCAACCATGGTCTCCATGCTCAAAATCGAGCTCGAAGTTGGTAGATATACCTCTCCCAAGTGCCTCGGATGTTCATTGGTCGAGGCCTTGGGGTTTCCACATGGGTCCACCTCAATATGATTCTCCCTGAGTTCTTCGATATCTTGTAACTTCGAGTGGTCTTAATTCTATGGTGAAAATCCATCTACCAACAAATCCAACGAATGGACTTGGTCCTTGGCTAACTCACAGGCTAACGGGGAATTTGGAGTTTGGCCTTCAGATTTGAACTCCAAGACTAGCCCCTTTCCTCCGTCTACAATCGCATACGACCACGAGCTATGACCAGACGCCAAGATAACATGTGCCAAGAGAACCAATGCGCGAATCCCCTGGAGTGGAAAATCTCCGAAGTTCACAATCCAATGTCATGTGTACTCAGAGAATTTGATGGCTTTGATTCACTTCGGGACCCCGGGCTTCAATAGTTCTCAAGTATTCACACACACAAACATCTGGAGTGAGATCCTTTCGGAGTGTCAGATCTTCTGACACATTTCCTCCTCTATTCAATGGTCACGATGAACCTTGGTGCTTCGGCATTTGGGATTTCTTGACCCACGCAACACCACTTTTCTTCCAGAGTGACTTTTCTCCAAAGCGACAAATCTTCTTCCATGCGTCCTCATTCATGGATGACTGAGATTACTTCATTACTTTGGGCTTTGGGGATTTTCGGAGCACCATGCTTCAAGTCCTCCGGAGTACAGGATCTGATGCCAAGTATCTACCGGCGTCAACAACTAGTATCTACCGGCGTCAATAGCTAGCATGGACTCCCAGAGATCCAGTTGCTTCACCAACCATGTTGTCTAGGTGGGCACGTATCAGGGGCTAACACATAGATGGTTCAGGGGTGACACGTGCCCTCATCTGGGATGACATGTGTCACATTCCAAAGGGTCTATAATGTATGTGATACACACAAATCTGGGTAACACGTGGCACCTAAAACTAAGGTCCATGTGTTCCTGGGTGATGACATTACGCCATGTCACCCTGGACTAATAGCCTTCCAACATCCTTTAGATATCACGGTCGAGATCTGGCCACATAGATCCATAGATCTATGAATCTCTTTACTTTGGGATTTCGATGATCGAAAGATTGGTGGTACAGGCTCCTCTTTTCTTCCAAGGTTAGTCAGTGCTGGTCTGACCATATCCTAAATCTGACGGTTAGGAAGGAATCCCAAAGGTTCCCTAGATCAACGGACCTGGTCACCTGGCGGCTCCAGCCTTCGGAGGTTTTGGCTTCACTGCCACTCCTCTTTCTTGAGGTGGGATCCCACTGAGGTACCATGTGTGAATCCTTCCACCAGACAATCGAACGGTCAAGAAGGGGCCCCAACATATTCCACAGATCAATGACTCACAGCCCTCTGCAACTCCGACATTCGAGTAATTTTAATAGTTAGGAATTTTAACATCCCAAGGCTTCAAGCTCCCAAAGCTCTGAAGCCGTCAAGGGCTAGCTCCTCTCAGACTTAGCACAGGGTTCCTAGACCTTGGTCATATGGACTCTCAGATGAATATTAGGCTATAACTCTACTCTTAGCTGAGTTTTGGTTAAGGCCTTGGGCATGAGCCTAAGGTCTCTCAGGCTACTGGTTTGAAGGAAGTGCCTTTCTAACTTGCATAACTTTAAGTTTTGAAATATTGTGAGTAAAACCCATGGAATTACCGAGACAGTAAAAGTGCCAAGAGGTTTGCTCTGCTCTGGAAATGTGAGGTAATTCCCTGGGGAAAACACCTTCGAGAGTTAAACTGGGGCATATGGAAAATCAAGGATAAGCATAAGTTCTCAAGGAAACAAATGCATACACATAACTTAATCATTTCAATAAATAAACCATTTATAGATATATAAATAAATGCATGCATCCATTATTCCCAATTCAAATAAAAAAACATGAAAACACTTATCAGAACCATAAGGTGTGATGAAACTGCTGAAAAGGGTGCTCGTTTCCACCCAACCATAGGCTCAATCACTCCTAACGGCTTTACCACTAGCCACCCCGAGCTTAGACCACGATGCTTCAAGATTCAATCTTTCTCTTCTGACTCAATGAAAGTTAGGGATGAAGGTTACTCTCCTTTTCCTAGCACAAAAATAGAAAGAGACGAAGGTTACTCTCCTTATCCCGAATCAGTCTCTATTTCACGTGATCAGAACTCATTCTAATTTCACAGTTATTCCTCGAATCTGAGAGCTTAGGCTCTCATCTCTGCACTCTTCGCAGGTCTTCCTCTACCCACCATGCCTTCCTTTCTTTCCTTCCTCGGCAAGATTGTGTGTGGATCAAATTACCAGTCTGTGGTCAGGTCTGAAATCCTTACAGATGGGTGTTCTACCCCATCCCCTCATTAAATATTGAGGAGGTATTCCCACCTACCAACCTGACTGTAATTCATTTATGGGTCAGAGGTTTGTTCTGATCTTGAGCAATTAAATCCAAAAAATCATTGGTCTGGTGGAGGTTAACGCAACCATTCCTAGTCCTCTTCACCATATATTTCATAAAATTCATGGTCTCTCTTAGCACACCCCCCTTCCAACATTCATGCAACATTTATCCATTTTCTAGTAAATAACATAATTTACATTCATTGACCTTTTATGCAAAGGTACATCAAATC
Source organism: Picea glauca (assembly GCA_000966675.3). Taxonomy (NCBI): domain Eukaryota; kingdom Viridiplantae; phylum Streptophyta; class Pinopsida; order Pinales; family Pinaceae; genus Picea; species Picea glauca. Next base: position 467,783 of record JZKD02S1674050.1, on the reverse strand, counting down.
AAACATTCACACATATTGATTTTGGCCATAGTCTCTTGGCCCATATAGTTATATTTACAAACTAAGGGAAATAGGGGTGTTACAACCTGGGAATCTCCTCCTAAGGGATTCATGAAATTAAAATTTGAGGGAGTTTCTAAAGGAAATCTAGGCCAAGCAGGAGTGGGCAAGGTATTTCGAGACTCAGCAAGGGCTATCTAGTATGGATACTCCATCAGACTAGGTCACAATTCAAATAATGGAGAATAACAAACAAGTATGTTAATGGGGTTGCGAATGGTAAAATAGCTAATTACTGAGCTCTAAAAGTGGAAATTGACTCTCAGATCCTAATTTAGGGTCTAAAAAAATTCTAAATGGTGCCCACCGAGAGAGAGTTTTAGAGAATTGGAGGTTGTCATTTAGCTTCTCAGAGATAGCTACAACTGTCAGGGGAAGCTCAACTATAGTCTTGAGACATGTCATGAGAAAGGGAAATGTGGTAGTCGATTACCTGGTGAACATGGTGGTACTTCAAATCCCCAGAATGAACAAGTGGAGGTGGCAGGAGGTGGGTCGGGGACCATTCAGGGACATGATAACCCTCTTAGCTAATGAGGACACCCTTCATACAGTTGACGATATAGATGGAGAGATCGAGGCCCTAGTATTGAGGTATACAGATGTCCCCATGTAGTTATAAATGTCAGCTCACAAGGTTATAGTACTCTGGGATCGGGATTTAGACCTCGGTTTGAGGAAAGTGGAAGAGGACGGAATTCAATGACCAGACGTGGGAAGAAAGGACGATCGAGAAAGGAAGGTACAAATATCTACAGATGCACAAACAAGTATCATATATGAAACTAGGATGATACCAAAGGTGTCTGACACCATTACCACATGTATTATGGATATGAGAGCAGAGGATAGGGCTTACTGGAGAATGATCAATTCAATTAATATTGTTAGGAAAAGATGAATCAGAGGCATTAAGATGAAGGAACCCAAATCTATTAATAAGAAAATCTATCATAATAATTAAGCACACAAAAGTGCTAAGTCTATTGGGAAGGGGAAAGTAAGAATAAAGAGGAGCGGGATTTTTCTGAGAGAAAATGGGAAAGATTGGGAGAAGAGGCCTAGGGTGATTCCTTTGATCTCGGGGCTCTACATTTTCCTTTCGTACCCTGCCACCAAAGGGACCGAAATAGGAATTCACCTAGCTTTTATAGGGACTTGACCATAGAGTGTTAAGGGGGATTTCCCAATCCAAACCAGTAGTAACAAAAAAAGTCTTTGGGGGAGGGGATCACGCCATAAGAAGATGTTACTAGAGAAAAAATAGTTGGAATGGAGAAACTCCCCTAGTTCCAATGGACGAGGGAAGAAAACCAGGAAGGTAGAGAGACAATCCTTCCCCATGAAGGCCCACTCGAAATCCATAGTGGAGATAGACATGTTGAAGGCCATTCGTAACTTTCATACCATAGGCACTAAAAAAGAAAAGAAGACTATGGAGGAGATGTGGAAAGAGGTGAAAAAAAAGAGAAGGGCCACTTCATAGGAGGAGATTATGGAAGAAGCGTGAGATTGCGTCCGAGACCTAGGCTAGTCTCGAACCAGGCCAATCTTGAACCAAGGAAACCAAACATTTCTGTCTGGCAGAAATTTACTTGCAAATGAAAGAAATGATCACTCAAGACATGGTACAACAGTAGCAACAGGTCCTCCAAGTTGTCGCCCAACAGAAACATGACAATGAAACGCTCAGGAAAGGGGTAAGGATTTTGGAAGAAAAATTCAAACTCTTTTGTAAAGATAAATTGGTGTTTCATTTATTGAAAGGGACTATGAAGACATGCATGAAAGAACCAAGCACCAGATGATGGAGGGTTTCTCTGAAATAACCCTAGAGTTCCCCATTGTGATAGAGGATGAGGTTCCCAAAAAGGGATCTCTCCTTGTAAGGAAAAAACCACAACAGTCTGGTAAGGGATCTCTCCTGGGTCAGGGCTCAATCCTTGAAGGATCGTCTCTCCCATAAAAGCTTGGCCAGACATATTAGATTGAGGTATTCAACGCAGGGTCACCTTCAAAATATATGGAGTCTTTTGTTATGTTACTTATTTTTCTGGATATAGGTAGACATAATTATAAGTATATGAAAGTCTCGGGGCATAGTGGCAAAAGCCATGGTTAAGCTAGGTGGGTAGGGGATAATGTTTGGACCCTGAATTTTGATCTTTTGACTATTGGGATTTTGGAAAATATTGAAGACATCAATATTCTGAGGGGTTCCTTT
>JZKD02S1674050.1:450949-461537 GCA_000966675.3 Picea glauca | reverse complement strand
TACATCATTCCTCAACCAAACTTGGGTTCCTTAACTATACTTATGGAGCTACCAGAATGTGCTATCAAACATACTCAATGGTTGAAATAAATCTCTAAGGGTTGAAATCAATCTAAAATATCACAATATCACTCTCCAAGGGTTGATATCAATGACAACCAACTATCCATCAATCTAAACCAATTGTATGACAATCTCCACCTTTGGCATTGATGGAAACACTTATTCAAGATAACACATGCTCATAGTCATCAATGTTTCTATCTCTCCCCCTTTGACATCAATGGAAATGGGTATCTCTCCTTGTGGCTACTCCCCCTTACTGAACTCTCCTTGGGGTTGATCCCCTTGTTTGCACCATATTTGGGGCTTCTCCCCCTATCTAAATTGTCCTTGGGACTGCTCCCTCTATCTTCATTCCTATTATTACCCTCTCTCTCCATTTGACAAAGGATTAACTTCCCCTATCGATATGACACTATACCTGCTCTAACCAATCTTGGTTTAAAGAATATATCCCCCCATGGGTATGTCTCCCTGTCTATATCCTACTAATCTTCATTTATGAAATTATCTCTCTGATGAATTCTTTGCACATTGTTGTGTAGATAAATATAGCTTTTCCTGTACCTGTTGCCTTTTGGATTTATTATCCATTGGTGCTTCCTTGAGTAATCAACTGACATATATAAAGATAATTCAAGAATAAGCATTCAAATATTCCCGTATCATTATCAGCCATTATGATAATATTCCTTTATCTTTGTAGTATCCCTTCTCTATATGATCTTTGACAAACAAACATGTTGTCTCTCCTCGGATCTTGCAACTTGGAATACGTTTCTTCCTCCTTTCCCTTTCTACAGATCTGAACTCGGTCTATACTACAACACGTGGGTATCCTCTCCCTTCATAACTCCAACTCCTAGATGTATGCGACTATCCTCACTGCAACTCGTGGACTACCAAAAACTCACCTAGTGTTACTATCACTATCTCTGTTTATGTCAACTGTACCAATCACTCTGTCACTCAATTGTCTACAATGTTGACCCATCTGTCTCATCTACTACATAGACTCCCCCTATCTAATATTCACATTACTTGGGAGTCTCTAAGCCGAATGGCTCAAAACAATACCTGCTCTGATGCAATGTAATCTTCCTCTTCATATGTGAATACATCTTCCTTATTGATCATGATCTTGTGCTACTGCAAATCCTGAAAGTATGATTCCTTGGACGTTTTCTTCATTTACCTTCTCCTCTTGTTTTTCACTTCTTCTCCAAACCTTCTTGTGTCTTGTTGGCACGAGGGCAGACCCAAGGTTCAGCTCCAAGAGTGCACCAACAAGCCCTAGCTACTGGCCCTTTCGATAGCACCTGCGAAGTAGATGCAGTCTCACCCAAAGTAGCTATGAGGGGGTTGCAAGATAGAGATGTCTACAACTAGGGGAATATCAAGTGGTTATTATTACAACAACAACATAACATGCATTTACCATTCAACTAGATAGATCTATCCTTCACAACTATAGATCTGATCTAATATAATGATGCAGATAACAATATAACAACAACAAAGCTCAAAGCATCAATCACACACACAACAATAGTTGTATGTGGTTCACCCTCTCTCTAGGGATATGTCCACAGAACTGTGCTTATGATATATTAAGATGAAGCTTACAGTTTTGATATGCACTCTTGGCTAGTAGATCCTTTCTCTTCTTTCTCTCCTTCTCCCCTTCCTGTGCACCCAACTGCAGGACTTGATCTTCAAACTCGGCTGAAGATATTACAATACAAGAAGGCTCTCTCTCACAACACTTCTCTCACCCCTAATACAATATTCTCCCAATGAACAATAATCAATAACAAGGCAAAGCCACAGTACCCCCATGACCTAGGTCCTCTCAACCTCTATTTATACATTACAATCCCTCACCGACAGCCTTAGGTCGAAACCTAGGTGTCAAAACCCTAATTACCAAAACCCTAGGTGTCTACAACCCTAGGTCAACTCGACCCATTCTTTCCAGGATTTGCCAGCTTGTCTTTCCTTCTTCATCTTGCAGTGCTCCAAGGCATATAATGTTGGATTTTTCCACTTCCTACATCATCCTCGGTCCATCTTCCTTCCTGATATGTCATCCTCAATCTCCTCATCCAACGACTTTGTTTTCCGCACTTCACTCCCTCTTTTCTGTTCTTTTTCTCACTTCGACCCAGTGACAATCACTGTGTCTCCCGCGAAGCTTGCTTTTTACCTTTTCTTCCTCGATATACGCTTCCTTCCATAACCAAGGGCCAATAGGCCCCCAACACTCACCTATGACTCGTCTTGAGGAACTTGAGATCTGATCCTCTTGTTCTACTTCAACTTTTGTCTACGTAGTGCAACCCTTGCTTTATGCTTTATGCCTCCTTTCCATCCTTGTGTAGACTATCTTTTCTATGTCTGGTACCCAGTTTCAACTGCACCTTGTACCTGAACCCTTGTCTTCTTGATTCTAGTGAGAGCTGTGAGGCAGCTGGTTGTCATAGTACAACTTCAGTCGACTCCCATTCGCCAAGCCTTTCTTCCAGTCTCCTTTCAATGTCTTCAGCTGCGCAACTCCTCCTTCTATAACATAGGCAATCTCATATGGTCCTAGCCAATGTGTTCTGAACTTCCCAGGGTGTTTGATAAACTTATTGTCATATACCAGTACTAAATCACCTTGCCTGAATATCTTCTTCTTGATGTGTCTATCATGATAGGACTTTTCTCGTTCCTTCTGAATTTGCTGATGGATGCTTGCAATGAATCTGTCTTCTTCTAGTTCGACCAACTGTGATAGCCTCTCATGAATAGCGCCAGTATCATCCATATCTGTAAATGAAACAATTCTTAAGCTTGGCACTAAGTACTCCATTGGGACAACAACTTCAAGACCATAAACCAACTTGAAAGGGGTCTGCATTGTTAATTTCTTGCAAGTGGTTCTATAATCCTAGAGTACTGTTGGAACTCTTAAATCCTAGTCATCCCTGTTCACACTGCAAATCTTTGTCAATGTTTTCTCCAATATCTTGTTGAATGCTTCAACCGTTCCATTTTCTTGTGGATGATACGGTGTACTCTTCTGATGGTGGACTGCAAATTCTTCAGTTAGGGCTTCAACTGTCTTATTGATGAATTGTGTACCTTGATCACTCATAAGGACCTTAGGGCATCCAAACCTCATTATCATGTCATCAAATATAAAACACGTAGTTGTAGATGCACTACAGTCCTTGATTACTCTTGCTTCGACCCATCTAGTCAGGTATTCTGTCGCAGTGATAATATACCTTGCTCCTGTGCAATTTCCTGGTGGGTTTATAGGTCCCATGAAGTCAATGGATCATTTTTCAAATGCTTGTAGGGTCATCTATGGTGCTAATGGTATCTCATATCTTCGGGATGGTTTTCCAACCCGTTGGCATACATCACATGCTCTGGCATATTCTTTAGCATCTCTGTGTAACGTAGGCCACCAAAGGCCAACTCGTAGAACCTTCTGCGTAGTTTCTTTTCCTGCGTAATGTACTCCTAAAATGCCTTCATGAGCTTCTTCTAGGATCATAGGGAATTCTTCCTCCATCACACATCTTCTTAGGATCTCATCAGGTCCCATTTTATATAGTTGACCAACTATCAGTTAAAAATTTTCAGTGCACACCACTAGTTGTTTCTTCTGAGGAATCATGTACTCGCCTGGAGCCATTCCTATTGACAGGAACTGGACTATGTCTACGAAGTGGTCATCAATATTTATAATGGCGAGCATCTGTGCATCTGGTAGTGTATCCTCCAAACTGCTAGGTTCTTCACCATGCCCCAACCTCGACAGGTGGTCTGGGCCCGTATTCATTCTTCTTGGCTTAACTATGATCTCAAAATCATATTCTTGAAATAGGAGAATCCATATGCATATTATCCCCCCCAACATTGGCTTGTTGACTAGGTACTTCAATGCGGAGTGATCAATAAACATTTTAAAGTGTCCTCCCAACAAGTAGTGTCTAAATTTCTGCAATGCATACATCATGGCTAATCCGTCTCTCTTTGTAGTAGTGTAATTGATTTCAAATGTGGATATTTTTTTGCTGGAAAATGCTAATGGATGATCAATTTCCCCTTCTCTAGGTTGTGCTAGTACTGCTCCTAATGCAATAGAAGATGCATCAACATGCACATGAAATTCCTTGCTCCAGTTTGGAAAGACTAGAATGGGTGCATACACCATCTTTTGTTTCAGTGTGTCGAAGCTCTACTGGAATTCGTCTGTCCAACCAAACTGACAGTCTTTATTTCATAACTTCTCCATTGGCGCAGTAATCTGAGAATATCCTTTGATAAATTTATTGTAATATCTAGTATGTCCTAGCGCAATGCGCAGTTGTTTGACTGATGTAGGTGGTGGTAAATCAACTATAATTGCAATTTTGGATGGATCCACCAACAATCCTTGCTTGCATACAATATGACCTAATAATACTCCAAATGGTGAGAAGAAGATGCACTTATTCAAATTCAAATCAATTTGACACTGCTTGCATTTATCCATCATTAGCCTTAGACATTCAATATTCTTTTTCAACAAACTAAAAATAGTCTAGTCATCAAAGTATGCTTCTAAAAAATTATGCAAAAATTCTTTCAACGCTTCAACCACCACCTTGGAAAAGATGGCTGGGGCATTCTTCAGTCCAAATGGAATTACTATATATTGGTAGGATCCCCACTCTGTGGCAAACGTAGTCTTATGACGGTCCTCCTTGGTGATGCGGATCTGATGGTATCCTGAAAGCCCATTTGTAAAATAATATACTTCTTGGCCTCCCACGTTATCCAACACTTCATCTGTGAAAGGTGTAGGGAAAGGATCATGTAGACAAGCATCATTCAACTTCCCAAGATCTACACAAATCCTAATCTCACATGTCTTCTTATCTTGCCCTACCATGGGGCTAATCCACTCCGACTCTTTGATAGGTTCAATAATCCCTGCTTCCAGCATTCTATCGAGCTCAATCTTTAACTTTTCCTTATATTTTCGGTTCAATCTATATGGTCTTTTCTTGACTGGCTTCACATATTGTTTCAAAGGTATTCTCATTTCACCCATAGGTCCTTTGATTCCCTTCATATTAGTGAACTTGGTCGGGAACAAGTCCCGATACTCGTGCAGTAATTATGTGATTTTTTCAATGGTAGCAGTGTCCCAGTAATCTATGACATTGACAAGCTTTGGTGTCTCCTCTATCTCGATATTGAATTTATTTATCTTTATTGGCTGTCCAATGAATGGTAGTTCAACTCTTGGTCCTTCGACATCTCTCTAACCTTCTGTTTCTGCGATACTCACCTTCCTTGGATCATCGTCTTCGTCGGCATTGATGGTGTAGCAGGTCTACAATTTCTAGAGGGGCGCAGTCCATTCATCCTCTTCTTGCTCCAAAGGGAGGAAAGATGCCTACTCAAATAATTTATGTCTCACCATCTATAGTGCTTGATCTACAGAAGAAAATTCACTGTCAAACAAAAAGGTGGTTACAAAATTCTAGATCATACCTTCCCATTCTGAAGTGACAAGGCGCAGCTCTGCTTGAAGGTACCAGTTAATCAGGGTGGTATCTAGTGTATTGACGAATATTTGTACCCATTGTTCTCTAGGAATGTCACTCCAGGCCTCTTCGCATCTTCGTACATGGTCCTATGGGCAGCTTCGATATGTGTACCTTGCTTCGCAGCTTCCTACTTGTGTTGAAAACCACGTTGTCATCAAAGTTTGACATTGTGTCCAGTATGTAATATTGATTTTATGTGTCCCCCACCATCTTGCTAGTGTGGATTTCATGGCCTCATCCATTTCCAATAGCCTCTGTTGTGTTGGTACACTTGTCTCAAATTCTAATAAGAATTTTTCTAAGGAGTTCAACCCATCAAATGTGGGTAGATTACTCACTATTATGGCAATCCAACGAACTTCTCTGGTTAGCCTAACACATCTTCTTGTAGATACTTCGTACATCTGGTTCTTCCATTTCTCCAACACTTCTTTTGATTTAGATGAATATGTGTTGTCACTTCACCAGCTCAGATTCCCATCAACTGTAGGGTTGATATAATCATGTTGTCTGGCTATTAATTTGTAGATGTTTTCTAGTTCAAATGCGTAGTCCTCTTCTCTGATAGGTTCTATGTATCGTGGACCCTCATTTGGATCTAAAGGTGCAACGACCCTAAGGCCACATTTCTCAAATGTCATGCATCTTTTCTTTAGATCAACGGTGGAATTGTCAAAGGTCCAATCAATTCCTAACAATGTAGGGTAAGGGCACCTATCATCAACAATTTCAATTACCTCAAAATATGCAAAGGATATTACTCCATCGATGTACACTAGGACATGCTCTAATCATCCAAATGGGCTGACATCTTGCTAATTAGCCATGCGAAGCCTGATAGGGGAATATATCAGCTTGGGTTTTTCCATCAGTGCCCAAGTTTGCTTCATCATGACATTGACCTCTGACCCTAAGTCAAGGACCACATAGTCTATCTCATACTCTCCTATCTGAGCATTCAAGTGTAATTCTTTATTTTTCCTTCTCCTTTTTCCAAATTGGTGCACTGCTCTATTCGGTGAGGGTCTATTTTTCCTAGCTCATACTACTTGATTAACCCTTGTAATTCTTGTACGATGCCTTTATCTTGAATCAACTTAACACAAGTGTACAAAAATTCCATGAGTTTTCTTACCTCTTTCCCTTATGTTGGCGATGCAGAAGAATCAAATGCCTAAGGCATGCCATATTCTTTAATTTCTGGTTGTCTCTTTGATGAAGATCCTTGATCTCCTTTGAACTCTTTTATTGCCTCCTCAAATATCTGTCTTTCTTTCTTAGCATTGAATGTTGGGGTCTTTTCTATATCTTTCCTGACTCTATGGTCGTTTTCAGTCTTTCCTTGGGCTGCTCTGTCTTCTCCTGTAGCAGCGCCTCCTCGAGTGATAACAACGACTCTAGGGTCTAATCCATGAGGTTCAACATATATCAGTTGTACTTGTGGGTTCTACTGAGGTCCTCGTCTTTCCTGAAGTTTAGCCAACAACATAGGGAATTCCTCTATGACATACTCGAAGGAGTTACAGTAACTGCAGGTTGTGTAGGGATTCTGACAATCCCTTTCTAAATGTCCTGACTGTGCGTAGTTGTAACAGATTATTTGTCCTCGGCCTCGGCCCATACCTCCTCCTCCTCCTCTGTAGCCACTATGAGGAGTGAAATTTCCTCTCCCCGGAGAGTTGTACTGCAGAGTGTTTCCCTCTTGTTGTACTTCACCTTGAATCTTGTATATGTCTCTCAACCTTTCATGCATGAGATCATAAGCTCTACAATACTGATCATCATGCCCCACAGATTTACAAAATGTAAAATACAAGTTTGTGGGTGTTTGGACATACTTATGCATGTAGTAGCACTCACCTGGGCGATGCCTATTTCTATATACATTGCACCAGGGTAGGTTAACTTGCTTTAAGGGGCTCGATGCCGCTGATGCCAAGTAATCATGAAATAGGGAATATTGTTCCTTATCATGGCCTTCAGATATTCATCTTACACACCAGATATCTTCCCTTTTGTCTTTTCCCTTATCTTTCTTCATATCCTTGACCTGTAAGGACAAACTAGTTATCTGGCTCATGATCTGGCTAATTCCTGAGCTAGATTCTCCCATCGGTGTTGATTCAAGCTTCATGGTTATCTCCAAAGCTTCTGCCTGAGATGAAATATTCTATTTCATCAAAGGGATCTTTATGTGTGGTAACAACGCAGTGATGAATCATTCTTTGTTCTGTTCGTCAGGGATCTGCAAAGTTAATCGGCCTGTTAGGGTCTTGAATCTCTGGTCGAATTCCCAAACAGGTTCTGCTACCTTTTGTTTAATATCTTTTAGTTTTGTAATACATTGTGAATCTGACTTAGGTTTCTTAAAATCTACAATCAGCACATTCTTGATCTCATTCAGGGGCTTAGGCTGTGCTAGTCCTTGGACAAGTTTCATGTACCATCTCAGTGCTCGGTCCCTTAGTGTAGTGCTGAACTGGTTTCTCTTGATGGATTCATCGGTGATACTTTTAATATTCCATATGGACTCACATAGAAACCAATGATGATATGGATCCTCAGATCCATCTCATCTAAAGATAGGGAGTCTCATTTCATATGCCATAGAGCTAACTAGGGTTCTTGTCTGAGTAGATGTTGAGCTACTAGTAACAGTACTCTGAAGACTTTGGTGGTTCTGACTTTTCTGACTATAGAAACCTTCTTCTCTGTAGTTTTGCTTAAATAAGTTCTCAAGGTGAACTCCTTGGAATACTTTCCCACTACGCGTATGTCTTTCTTCTGTGTCATTGTCGTTGTCTGAGATCATGAAGATTAGCCTTTTCAGGTCCGATCAATCTACTGTATCTTCAAGATGTGGTTTTCATGCAAGATCATCTTAATTCTTAGCTTCAGGAAGTGCAAAAATTTTCCTCTAGGTCCTTTGAAAAAGTATCTCTCAGCTTGGCTATATGATTATGTTTTGTCAATAGAAAACTCGGTGATATACCCTCCAATGGTACTATCAAACCAGTGATCTACTACTCTAGATACAGTGTTGTCAACTCTCTTGACCTTCTGTATCAATGTTGGTGTCCAATCCATAGGAGGTCTAGATCTGATTTCAACCTGTGTGTCAGCTAACCTAGCCAACCACTCATGTAGCTCCTGATGTATTCCTCCAAAGAAGATCTCTTGAATGTCGATGAACATGTATCTTTGTAGCCAATATTTAGTGCTTATTTTAGGGTTCTTGTTCTGGGCTTCAACAAAGTCCTTCTTTTGGTCCTCTATCCACATATGAATCTCTGTCTTCGATGGGAACCACCTTGACATTTCCTTAAAAATATTCATGTCCCGGCAATGGAACCATTTGTTGGCATAGGGGTACACCTAGGGTTCATCTCCAAGAGCACACCAACAAGCCCTAGCTACTAGCCCTTTCAGCAACACCTGCGAAGCAGATGCAGTCTCACCCGAACCAACTATGAGGGGGTTGCAGGACAGAGATGTCTACAACCAGGGGAATATCAAGTGGTTCTTATTACAACAATAACATAACATGCATTTACCATTCAACCAGGGATGATTTTAAGGATGGAAAATTATTTTAAAATGTATAAATCTTAGTGAATATTACTAATCCTTCATATGCCAACTATAAATGTTTGGTGATATTTTTGAAAAAACATTCAAATTTCTAATGATTTTATACAGTTTTTATAAAATTTTGGCGATTTTTAAGGTAAAATAATTGCATCCTATAAAATGGGTGAATCATTTTTAAAATAGCGAATATCGTTTTTGGAAAAACCATGGAAAATTATCCCATGAGCGAAATTTAGCCCCTAAAATCATCCTTGCATTCAACTAGCTAGATCTATCCTTCACAGCTATAGATCTGATCTAATAAAATGATGCAGATAACAATATAACAAAAACAGAGCTCAAAGCATCAATCACACACACAACAACAGATGTGTTGTGAGGGAAATCTCCCTATGCACTAGAAAATAGGGTTTAGACTTTGCATGTAGATATGACAGAAGAAAAAACTACTTTCTACCTTCATCCCTAGATTTAAATCCCCTTTTCTTAGTAAATGCATGGAAAGATCAACCTACCTCATTTTTGACGTTTGATGTCGATCCTCCATTGTACTTGATTACTTGTTCACAATACTCCTTCCAAAGATGACCTGCATACAATACAAGCAACAACTACACATGCATACTACTTATATACTAATGGGTTAGAAATCCAAACATATACTAATCAAACTATGAAAAGTTCATGAATTGGGACAGGAAAAGCATTTTCTTTATTTCTTTAAAAGAATCAACTTACAAAAAATTGAGACCGCCCACCGCTCCATGAACCTGGTCCTGAGCTCCTCTTTTACTGTCCTCCAATTGCTTTGCTTTGTATCTCTTCTAGCATAAGGAAAGCTAAAGGGTTGGGACAATGGGAATAATCAAATGGGAAAAGTTTCTTTGCTATATTTTCCTCCTTCCAAATGGGACCCCTACCCCTTCTTTTATAGGCTAGAAGGTGCTAGGTATTTGGACGAACCCTCGGCCATGCATGGTCAGGAGTTTCAGTTAAATCACCCATAACTTCTGTGGTCCGTCGGCAATTTTCCTTTTTTTGTGATTTTTTTGGTCCATGCGGGTTGTTTTAGGTCAGACAGCATGTACACATGTGCAATAATGAAGTAGGGTGCGTGGGCCCTTATGAAAGATTTTTTTCAAAGAGTTTGTTCAACAGTGGCTTTGGAAAGAAGAGCTATGATATGGCCAGATGCCAGGTAAGCATGTATGGTGCAATTTAGGGTTATAACAGATGACCCCTAATGTATGAGGTCAGAAGAGCATCTGATGGCCAAAATACATTACCAATCTTTTACTGATGTGTCAAACGAGTGAGCCCAGGAACCAGGAATCGGGAGG
>JZKD02S1674050.1:424594-443779 GCA_000966675.3 Picea glauca | reverse complement strand
CCCCCCGCGTGGGGGTCTGGGGGTAGCACCCTTGGAAAATTTTTTCTGCCTCGGGAAACGTGACACCTATCGGGACGACATTTTTTCAGGGTGACATTGTTCGGGACGACAATTTTTGGGACCGCATGATATTTAGGTGGTTTTTCGGCACATGGTTTTTTGTCGATGGTTTTCTATTTCCGATTAAGGAATTAGGGTTTTCGACTAATCCAGGTCTTTGGGTTAGGGTTTTGGATGCCGTTGGATCCTATATGTATATTGTATTGTAAACAATGTAACACAATGTATGAATATAATATATGCTGGTTTTCCCGGTTTGGTTTTCCAGGTGAAAAATCTCTGTGTAATGTTTGTATTTTCCATTGTATCTTTTCTGTTCTTTTCTGAATATCAGTTTGCAGTAGATATTGTACAAGGTTAGGATTTACATTTGGTTTCAGAGCTTTATTGGCTTCAGGGGGATGCCTTTGTGGTTAAGGGTTTGGCTCAGGACTGTGATAATCCTTGTTACAGTGGGAGATCTGCAGTACTATTTTTCAGGTGAAAATAAATGGCAAGCAATTCAAATATGGAGATCGAGAAGTTCAATGGAAAAATATTTGAGTTGTGGAAGCTCAAGATGGAAGATATTTTGGTGGACAGAGATCAGTGGATCGCGGTAGATCCATGTACTGCACCTACAGGAACTTCTGCAGATGACTAGAAAAAGATGGATCGAAAGGCAAAGAGCACAATCTGACTGTGTCTCTCTGATTTAGTATTACTAAATGTGTCATAGGAAGCTATAGCCAAGGATTTATGGGAAAAGTTGGGGAAGTTGTATCAGTCTAAGTTTCTGGTAAATAAACTATTCCTGAGAAAGAAGATGTATAACTTGAGGATAAGAGATGGAGACTCGGTGGCAGAGCATTTGAACACCTTCGATACCGTGGTAAGTCAGTTAGTATCTGTTGAGATTAAAATTTCAGATGAAGATAAATTTATTAGTTTGTTGTGTTCTTTACCAGACTCGTGGGATAGTCTGGTTGTGGCCATAGGTAGTAATACAACTTCTTTGAAGTTTGAAGAAGTGGTCTCATCCTTGTTGTCGGAGGAGATGAGACGAAAGAATATGGAAGGACATAGACAGACGCATTATTTGCAAGAGGACATTCCCAGAAAAAAAATAGATCTAATTTCTCAAGTGGCAGATCTAAGTCTAAGGGTAGATATAAATCTCCTGGAAATTTTGTAAGGGTATGTTGGCGATGTGGAAAAGAAGGGCACTATAAGAAGCAATGTAGATCCAAAGTTGAGAAAAAGAAGGGATTTGAAGAATCTTCTTCTACAGAAGAAAAAACCTCCAAGGAAGAAGGAGGGGATGTGTACTTGGCCTCTTCAAGCACACATGCAGATCATGAGGCATGGTTGATTGACTCTGGTGCATCCTTTCATATGACTCCCCATAGGGAGTGGTTCTGTGAATATGAAAAGTATGATGGAGGTAATGTTGTCTTAGGTAATGCTTCGACTACCAAAATCATAGGAAGAGGAAGGGTCAAGTTGAGACTTATAAATGGAATGATTAGAAAACTGCTTGGTGTTCTACACATCCTAGGTATGGCCAAAAATTTGATTTCTGTAAGAAAAATGGAATATGCAGGGGTAAAAACAATTTTTGAAAAGGGAACTTGCAGGATGGTTCGAGGAGCAATGGTATTGATGAAGGGAGTTCGGTTTGGAACTCTGTATAAGCTACTAGGAAGAACTATTAGTGATGGGTGCAATAGCTCCATTGTTTCTGATATTGAAGTTGAAGAAGAAAGAACTCCTACAGTCTCTGGAGAAAAGGTTATGTTGTGGCATCAAAGACTGGGGCATATCGGAGAGAAGGGTCTTCGACTGCTACATGGTAAAGGTATGGTTGAAGGTATGTCTAACTACTCTCTGTATTTTGATTTCTATGAACATTGTCTATATGGGAAGAAGAATCGGGTAAGATTCCCCTCCAGTGCAACGAGGGTAGAATGAATTTTACAGCTAGTTCACAGTGATGTTTTTAGACTTGTGTCGGTCCCATCATTGGGAAAATGTATGTACTATGTCTCATTTATAGATTACTTCTCGAGGAAAACTTGGATATATTTCCTCAGGAAGAAATTTGAAGTCTTTGATAGGTTTAAAGAGTTTAAGGCTCTTGTTGAGAATCAAACAGAGAAATGAATTAAGGTGTTGAGGACAGATAATGGCGGAGAGTTCTACGGGAATGAATTTGAAGAATTATGTAAGAAATGCATTATAGCAAGGCAGAAGACTACTCGATATAAACCTCAGCGGAATGGAGTTGCAGAAAGAATGAACAGGACGCTGATGGAAAAAGCAAGGTGCATGCTTAGTGGTGTCAGAAGAGGGCAAGAATTCAGGGCAGAGGTAGTGGGTACTGCATGTTATTTGGTCAACATGTCACCCTCATCAGCGTTGGGTGACAAGACTCCACAAGAGGTATGGATTGGTAAGGAACCTTCTCTCACACATCTTAAGGTATTTGGATGTGATGCATATGTTCATGTTCCAAATGAAAGCAGGAGTAAGATGGATAAGAAGGATGAAAAATGTATCTTTATTGGATATAAAGATGGTCTCAAAGGTTATAAGATTTGGAACCCAGAAACTAAGAAGGTAGTGTATAGCCGAGATGTAGTATTTAGAGAAATGAAGGATGTTGTTAAACAGGAAGTCCTACCAAGTAAGTAAGAACCAGAGAAGATAGAGTTTGATTGAAAGAATGATGAAGCAGACTCTACAGAAGAACATGAATCAGAAGAAGAAGATCCTCATACTCCAGTATTGAGGAGATCAGATCTAGAGAGAAGGCTACCAGAAAGGTATATTCCATCTAATTTTTGTTCAAATTTTTCTTTGTCTATTACTGATGATGATCCTAGAACTGTCAGGGAGGCAGTGGATTCAGAGAATAGAAATCTCTGGAAAAGGGCCATGGAAGAAGAAACTGCATCTTTGGATAAGAATGAGGCTTGGGATCTAGTGGAGTTTCCAACTGGAAGAAATCCCATTGGCATCAAATGGGTCTCTAAAAAGAAGCTGAATGCAGAAGGAAAAGTGGAGAAATACAAAGCTCGATTAGTAGCAAAGGGTTATTCCCAGGTTCAAGGAATTGATTTTGGTGAGATTTTTTCTCCTATTGCCAAGTTAACCTCTATAAGATTTCTGTTATCTATTGCTGCTGCATTTGATTTTGAAGTAGAACAGATGGATGCGAAGACAACATTCCTGCATGGGGATCTGGAAGAATAAATCTTTATGAAGAAACCAGAAGGTTATGCTGTGAAAGGAAACAAGGAGCTAGTATGCACACTGAAAAAGTCCCTGTATGGTTTAAAACAATCACCAAGGATGTGGTATCAAAAAATTGATACTTATATGCTGGGACTTGGCTTCACAAGAAGCAAAGAGGATCACTGTGTGTATTCTAAATTAATTGGTGATCATTTTATTTATTTGGTCTTGTATGTGGATGACATGTTGCTGATAGGAAACAACAAGGTGATTATCCAGGATGTGAAAACTCAGTTGTCCTCTAAATTCGACATGAAGGATCTTGGTCCTTCAAATTTCTTTTTGGGCATGGAAATTAAAAGGGATCGGAAAAAGAGGAAACTCTGGTTAAATTAGAGAAAATATTTTGAGACAATAGTGCAGAGGTTTAATATGTAGGAATGTAAACTGGTCAAGGTTCCTATTCCTATTGGTGTAAAGTTATCTGTGGATCAGTGTCCCAAGACACATGAAGAAGAGAAGGACATGTCTCATGTTCCATATGAGAGTGCAGTTGGCAGTTTGATGTATCCAATGGTTTGTACTAGACCGGACATTGCACATGTAGTGGGAGTTTTGAGCAGGTATATGTCAAAACCAGGGAAGGAGCATTGGACAGCAGTAAAAAGGGTTTTCAGGTATTTGCGTGGCACTGCTAGCTATGGATTTTGCTACGAAGGAAGACCGCTATTGGACAGAGTGGTCGATATACATGGCTTTGTGGATGTAGTCTGGGCTGGAGATTTGGATTGTAGGAGATCTACAAGCGGGTATGTGTTTAACCTATTTGGAGGAGCAATAAGTTGGATGAGCAAAAGACAGGCTGTAGTGGCACTTTCAACTACAGAATCTGAATACATGGCAACCACTCATGGAAGTAAGGAAGCAATATGATTACAAAGATTGTGTTTAGGTATTGGGTTGGTAAAACACGTTGTAAGGATAGAGTGTGATAGTCAGAGTGCAATTTTTTTGGCAAAGAACCCTGCTTATCATTCAAAGACAAAGCACATTGATGTTCAATATCACTTTGTGAGAGACATGATTGAAGAAAAGAAAGTATCACTGATGAAGGTGGACACTTTGAAGAATGTTGTAGATTCATTAACAAAATCTGTGAGCGCTGAGAAGTTCTCTTGGTGTAGAGGATCCATGGGCATTTCTGCCGTGGATTGTTGACTATGTAACCCTATA
Organism: Picea glauca; assembly: GCA_000966675.3. Lineage (NCBI taxonomy): Eukaryota > Viridiplantae > Streptophyta > Pinopsida > Pinales > Pinaceae > Picea > Picea glauca. The sequence continues at coordinate 439,270 of JZKD02S1674050.1, read as the reverse complement.
ACCCCCTGTGTGCAAAGAAAACAACAAGTGGGATAATGTTGGGTATGTGTTATATTCTTTGCACGAGTAGTAGTGTCTGAGCATCTACGTCGGGCGTGCAGGGGGGTTAGAGTGGGGTACAAGGGCAACGCCCCTGGAAAAATAATTTCTACCTTAGGAAACGTGACACCTACCAGGACGACATTTTTCCAGGATGACATTGTTTGGGACGACATTTTTCGGGACTGCATGATATTTAGGTGGTTTTCGGCACATGGTTTTTTGCCGATGGTTTTCTATTTTCGGTTAAGGAATTAGGGTTTTGGACTAATCCAGGTCTTTGGGTTAGGGTTTTGGATTCCGCTGGCTCCTACATGTATATTGTATTGTAAACAATGTAACACAATCTATGAATATAATATATGTTGGTTTTCCCGGTTTGGGTTTCCAGGTGAAAAATATCTGTGTAATATTTGTATTTGCCATTGTATCTTTTCTGTTCTTTTTTGAATATCAGTTTGTAGTAGATATTGTACAAGGTTAGGATTTACAGGAGGAGTGGCATGATATTTATATCCATCTACTACTAATTTCCAAACATCACACCCCTATGCTTGTACATATGTTTTCATCCTTCTTCTCCATAATGCATAGTTCTATCCATCAAACTATGGTATTCCATTTTTATACATATTGTTGCTCTCCATGATCTAGCTTCTAGTGGTTAAACTATTTCCTGAAGGAGCCTTCCCTGATACTAATTTTTGAATTACTGAGAGGGGGGGGTGGGGGGTGAATCAATAATGACCAATTTATACCACTTATTAATCATTTAAACCACAATGTATATTATTTCAACTTATTCAACAATGTTCATTATTTCATCATCAATACACTATTGCTTCATAAACATTAACATCCATCAGAGGATAAAGAACAATAATAAGCACATCCACACAATACATAGTACACCAATATTTACATGGAAACCCAATGCAGAAGAAAAACACAAAATTATTTTCTTCTATGCCAAGAATTACATTCAAGGAAGCACCAACTTCCAATTCTCCAGCTCCAATTGGAAGGAGGCTCCAACCCCCTAGTTTCTTTGGATCCAACCCGAAGGAATCTCCAAATCCCTAATTCTATGGCCCCAACCAGAAGGAAGCTACAACTCCCTGGGTTCTCTGAATACAACCGAAAGGTGGCTACAACCACCTAGTTCTTAAGTTCCACCTTGAAGGAAGATCCAACTCCCTGATTCTCTAGCACCAACCGGAAGGAGGCTACAACCCCCTTTCCTTGCCCCATACTGCCGCCCTAAGATATAAGTGTCAAATAACTGATGAAACCACTTCCACACTGTCACGATGAAATACACCATTGTAAACATGTACCAATATGTACCAACAACATGTAACCAATCTGTACCAATAACCTGTAGTCAACCTATACTAGTAACCAATAATCAACTTGTACTAATAACCTATAACAACATATACCAACATGTACCAATAATCTCCTCAATAGATCAGATATGATAACATAGATCTCATACCCAATATTACAAAAATATCACTCAAACCATGTGCATCTATGTCTCTCTAGTCATGTCCCATACATGTGCATACAATCATAATCATGTGTAATAAACCCTCACATGTACTAGACATCAAACCCTCACTGATATGCAGCCTAAAATTAAACCAACAACTTTGGAAACACATCACAACCAAAATCCATCAACCATGTACCATAAAAACCCTCAACCATGTACCAAGAAATACAAGATATGCTACAACACTCAAACCAACAAGATATACAAATGATAAATACTAGACATACCAACACTGTATTTTTGTAGATTTATCTCATACAGTAAGTGCCATACAACCAACAATCTTTCTATGGAAAATCCTCAATCTCCCATAACCATATCTCATGTAGAAAACAATATCCAACTACACATAAGAATATGACATGCCTTTTGAACCTGTAGATAGATCTGCTGTACTTAATCACTATAGAACTTCCTGGGAACTTGCTTTTAGACTCTAGGGACCTGGAACCCTCATATACTGAATTTTCATGACCTCTTTCACATGTACATGACCTTCCCTCTTTCATCCTGTAGATGTACGCGACCTGGCTTTCTGTGGCCCGTGTATCTACGCGACCTAGCCTTCTACAACCCACGTACAACTTTAGAAAACTAGGGTTTTCTAAAACTCTACAACTCCAAAAATTTCTTTACCAATCCTCCTTTGTTACCTCAAACTTGTGTAACTTCATATGTATCAATGGGTACCTGCAATAAACCTTTCAAAAAATAATAGATATTCAATGTGCTCAATAGGTGCTAATAGGAGACCCTTGTTATCTTATTTATACTCTCCAAGTATCTTCCTCTATGGGTTATCTTCTAACAGTTTTACCCAACTTCCTTCTTTTAGGGATAACCCACTTCTATTGGATGAAAGGTATAAAGATAGCAAAATGATTTAAGAGTGAAGCTTCAAACTTGAGAGGAAATCCCCACCTCTCTTGAACACTCTTCAATAGACCAAACTCTTCAATAATCACCAATATAGTTAAGTGTTAAGAAAATTATCCATCATTAGGGTGCAAATTATTTCACGAGCTCTCTATCTCAAGTCACCATTTATAGGCTTTGTGACCCAAGCACTTGTCCATCTCATGCAAAATTGTTATTTTATAATTTACTAAATACTTATTATTCACTCACCCACTTGTCACTCACATTTACAAGTGCCCAAGTAATTCCTTATATAAAATAATTATTAATTATTAATCATCACCCAACTACCACATTTCATATTTTTACTTGTAACAACCCCTAGCTAAATTGAGGATCATTACTACACAAAAAACACATAAAAATGAAAAAAAATCTGCTAACTAATTTACTATAGCTTATCAACTTTGAATTACACACAAATTTAACTATTGTATGATACCATTAAATAAATCCATCTACAACATGCCAAAAACAACATGAATGTAGTTTAAATAGCTCAACATGACAACATATAAATCGTTCTCAAACACAGAGGTAATACAATACAATTAAACTCTTAATGCAACACAGAAACAAGATAAAACACTTATCTTTTAAAAATGGTTGTGCAACCAGCTACTTGGGAAAAAACGTTCCACACAACCATAAACTTGTTGTTCTAAATGTCAATAGCAAGTCAACTCTGATCTAGTGCTAGCAATCTACAAAAGAGGGTGGTCTCTCACTGTCCACCCACGGCTTAGAAATTACACAACCCTATGACACGATTTTCCCCTCTTTGTTTGTTTGATTGACTTACACACTTCCCCAAGATTATTGTACTCAACCCCCATGCTCCCAATCACTGTTGGATTATTGAGAGGGGGGGTGAATCAGTAATCAACAATTTATACACTTTTAACCACCATTTATATTCCTTTAACTTATTCAATAATGTTCATCAGTTCGTCATTAATATGTTATGGAATCATATAACATTAACATCCATCAATGCATAATAAACAATAATAGACACATCCACACAATGCACAATACACCAATATTTTACATGGAAATCCAATGCGGGAGAAAACCACATAATGCTTTTCTTATATGTCTTTAATAATTACATTCAAGGAAGCACCAACTTCCAATTCTCTGGCTCCAACTAGAAGGAGGATCCAAACCCCTGTGTTCTCTGGCTCCAACCGAAAGGTGGCTACAACACCCAATTCTCTGGCTCGAACCAGAAGGAGGATCCAACCCCCTAATTCTCATACTCCAACTTGAAGGAATATCCAACTCCCTGGTTCTTCGACTCCAACCAAAAGGTGTATCCAACCACCTATCCTTGCCATGTCCTGCCGCCCTAAAATATAAGTACCAAATGTAGACAATCTATCACTGTCACTGAGTCAACCATTGTCACTGTCAACCTATACCAAGCAACCTGTACCAAGAACCTGTAGTAATACATGTACTAAAAACCTATAACCAAAAACATGTAGAAATACATGTACCAACAACCTGTAACCAACAACCTATGCCAATAACCTGTCACAATAATCTCATCAATCAATCATGTACATTAAAAACTAGCACAACCTGTACCATCACAAGTGCATCAACCATGCACATCATAACACCTCACAACCATCACTGATACCAATATCTCTATGTCATGTCAAGCATAAACCATGTGCCAATATCACTACAAATATGTCCAACAATATTACCAACAAGTGCCTCTAACAATGTACCAAGCATGTACAAATCATGTATCAATAACAAGTCAAACTATGCCTCATCAAGATGTACCAACATCACCATACCATACACCTCATGTAGATGCCAACTCATCAACTAAGTGTCTCATCCATGAACTCAACATATACCTCAACCATATACCAAAACATACATCAAGACAACCAATAAGATTCCTCTAGAGATACATCACAAATCCATAAGCCAAATACCATAAACCGTTACATAAAACGATGTGTTAAACCTCATTGTTATGTAGCCTCAAGCATGTACCATGTCATGAACAAATGTAACCATCAAAACATGAATATAAAACACATGTAACTCTGTAACAGACCTGGTGTATGTGATCACAGACTTGCATACCTTCATTAACTTCAACAACAAGAGACTATCATTTTCATCAAACTTTACTTTAGTCTCACATGTCTAATTTTGGATTAGTAAAAAAACCTAACTTGAAACCATCATAAMTYTGTACCTGTAATGAATAAARGTYTGAAAATGGTACAMAATGTTCTTCARTGTMTTGTCTRCAATTTCTCYAGGTTTCAGTGCTTGGAACCTCCCAGAAAAGRAGTTWTAACAAAAATGACARACCTTGCTGAAATCACATCCCATMGGGGTGTTACAATAAGAAAACTTGAAATATATATATATAGTCCATAAATAATCCTACAATAATGGGTGCGTAGCCAAAATGTTTTTACAAGCTAGAACATCTAATTARAAAATAAAAACACCAAATCTATTATCCTAGACCATTTTCCCCATTCAAATTCCCCCATATGGAAGTTGTTTGGATCCTTTSATGTAAATATAATTTAAATTACCTACATCTCGTGTCCCAKTACTCCACCTCCATAAACATMAAAAAAWGTTACATTATACATTTRCACATACACATACACTYTAATAAATAAAAATATGTTCATTAAAAAYTAAATTAAAGTTTCTATTTGAAWTTCGAAATTTCATACCATGTAGGATAAAAATTATATATCTTATTGTATATCTCTATTGTASGTGGCATTAATGATGGATYCTCCCRAATAYGCTTAGTGTGATTCCATTTATGTGCCTAAATAATAGTTCCATTTACATGTTTTTATRTCTCTTCCTTTCGACAAAGATATTATTTACAAACTAAAATTTATATATAATAATACATTTAGTTTTCTAAAATGAAATCAAAGTTGTATTCAAAATCGTTTCAAAAACTTATACTCGATTAATAAAAACATTGTCCACCATTTAATACATTTAGTTTTTAAAAATGAAATCAAAGTTGTATTCAAAATCATTTCGAAACTTATACTCGATTAATAAAAACATTGTCTACCATTCTAATAAATGAAATGAGGTTTGGTGGGGATGTTTGTCAAGTCAAAATGAACAACAACACCCTTGTCAACATAGGCTTACATAATCAAATGTAAATTTTTATACACATGCATAACTTATACACATGTAAATGTAATATATGTTGCCTTGTTAACTTATAAGTCCACTATATACACAATTTTATTAGTTTGAGCTTTGCTTCACCTCCATCTTCGTTCTCTTCCAATTCTCCAACCCTTCCATTACATTCATTGAATTCCATTGTTTCCCATTGTGAATTAATCCATTTCATTGTAATTTCTCCACCAGTGTAATGGGCGCAATGGGCAGGAACGGGTGTTTGCAGGTTTCATGGAGACTTTCATTTCAAATATGGGAATTGGCGGGATCTCTGGACCTGCAGTATTCTATATTGCCGAAGGATAAGATGGGTTCCTTAATTACTTTGGCAGTAATCCAAAAGGGATCTTAGTTTAGATGATCTGGTTTTACTCTTGTTTTATATACACCCGGGTTTTTTTTGTCGTTTTTCTAAGTGGTTTTAATGGAGGTCTCCTGTCGCCATTTTGCATAGATTTTAGTCAGTTTTTTAGTTTTCTCTGCTATCTTTTGGGTAGGACAATATTAATTGTTCCTTCACTTCTTATGAAACACTATCTTTTTGTAGTCTGGGTCTTCAGACCTACTCAGGACTGAAACTACTACAGTCTTGCCACATCATTCTCCACTATTGTCTAGATTGGACTAATTTTTTGTTATCTTTAAGGTTTGGCGGTGGAAATGGGAGATGAGGTCAGCAACCTCTCGGGATTGGAAGCAGAGGATCCTTGGGATCACCCAAGCTTCCTATTGATGGTTGATGCCTTGTGTAATAATCAAGGTCTTAATGGTGCTACTAATTCTCAAAGTGATGTTTTACCACCTTTGCACCCTCCATTACCCTCCTCATTTGGCTCCAAGCTAAGTCCAAAGCTGCTTCTGGTTCTTCCCTGTGGTCGTAAGGAGGCCTATGGTTCTCTTGGTAATTTATCGAAAGCTGAAAGAAGTGATACTCTACCATCCCTGGACTCTTCGTGCTTGTTAACCAAGTTAGACTGCTATGTTAGTGAGGAAAGACTTGTTTCAAGGAAGAACAAGATTACAGAGGCTCTGGGTATTGGCGTCATGGGTAAGAACCATTCTCCAAAGGTTGGGGCACAAGTATGGAAACCCAAACAGACAAAGTGGTCTTTGGTCCTTGGAATGGATATCGGGTTAGAAGAGACGAGTTCTCTTGCCATGTGCACATTGGTGGGTAGGTTATATTACCATATTTGCTAAAACTCGATCATTTCTAAGTGGATGAAGATTACTTGGGAACCCTTCTTAGGGTATTTACCTAAATTGTTAACTCTCCCGAGAGGCTGGTTTGGATTCGTTTTTAGGTCACCAGAAGATACAGTTAAGATACTTGAGAATTTCTGGATATTTGAAGGTGGCAGCCTAATATTAAAAAGGTGGAGGCTAAATTTTGACCTTGCAACTGAATATTTCAGTTATCAACACCTTTGGGTCTTATTACCTTGCCTTTCGTTACAACCGTGGAACAAGAAATCCATGGAGGCTATCAAGAGTGTTTTGGGAAAATTCATTAAGTGTGATGAAGAAGCCCTGTTGTCGAAAGATCGAAGAATGGAAAAAAATTTAGTGGAGGTGGACGTGCATGGGGGTCTACTGGACTATTTGAATATTGAGTGGTGTGGTTTCGTGTATTCAAAATGCATAGACTACTTAAGGGTCCTGTTCAAATGTGCTCGATGCCGATAGACTGGCCATCTTAAGAGAGATTGTCGTCTTCCTTGGGGAGCACAACCAAAAGAACTACATTCTGAAGACTCGGTCTCTGATGGATATCCAAAAGAGGTGGAGACGCTGGAGCAAGGAACCTATCCGTGAGCTTGGGATTTGGATGAATCTCCTACTATGGTTGTTATCGGATAAATCGGTAGGTGCAGACACTAACAGATCTCTCTAGATCCACCTGGATCTAGAACAAAACAGGACAGGACACGACTCTTTTCCTAAGTTGCAATCATTGAATATACTACTAATAAGGAATGAGTGACATACCTTTATATCACTTCCTTAGGTCTCTGTTGTTCCCGCTTCGCTTTGGTGCTCTTGTGAAATCAGGTCCAAGACAACACAAACCAACCAAAGTGAAGATAGAAAAGTATATTCAATGTCAACCTATGCATATGATCAAGGAGTTATGCAATAAAATAAGAGTGATTTTATGGGAACGGGACATGCCACTGTATTATATTAAATGAAAGTAGAAGATACAAATGGATCGCCTTGATGTCACAAGCTTTTTTTGACCCTTGGTTCCAACACACACACTTTCTCTATATTTGCATGAAGAAGATCCAATACAACTTGATAGACCAGATATAGTCTTCAAGCTTCTGTCCAAGCAGAGTTCTTCACACAATCCTTTCACCAATTCTTCGTTCAATCTTGCTTAACCTTTTCCATGAGAAACTTATCAATATATAGGAGAAGGAGAGATGGTTACATGGATGAGGATGATCCCACTAAATCTGAGAAGTTAGTAGGATGCCAACCATGAGAATGCCAACACATTTTCTATAAGATCCCCTTCTAGAATCTTCATGACCTCTTCTCTTCTTCAAGATTAAAAATAGGTTCACACCCTACCTATAGAGCAGACCATGAATAGTTTGCACCCTAAGTGTGTATTGCCTGCGAGAATGAAGGATTTTAGCACTCTGTAACATAGGCAGCCTAGGAACTCATCTTAAAAAGGTGTTTTTTGGAAGAAGACAACAATCGCTTTTCTCAGGCAAAAAGTCCTTTTGGGAGCTTGAATAAATCACTTGTAGTGACATCACCAGAGTGACCAAAATCATGTGTAATAGAATGCCCCCCAAAGTATGAGGCCAGAACTTGTGACAGCCAAAATACTTTGTAAAATGTGTGTGTGTGTTAGAAACAAGGAGTGCGCTTAATCAGAAACCTGTAAACAACCAAGCATCTATAGAATATAATACTAGTTCTAAGGTAGGCATTCCCATGCTCATATCACAAATGAATGGAATCATAGACGTAGGTCATGGCCACCAACCATACACTATGGATCCATGCCATCAAAATGTTGCATAGGCACCAGGAATACACTGTGGATCTATGCGAGAAGACTTGAATTAAGACGACATAGCCACATGACATACAAAGTGGATCTATGTGCCAATACAATTCAGACATACTCCATCGCAGCCTAGATAAAAAAGGTGAGACCCAGGGTCTTCAATCCCGTCACCTGAAAGTACGAATCTAACCATGTGATTACATGTGCTGAAGTCGAACATGGTAGAAACCACTTGATTACCGGTCATTGGTGAAAACCATTAACAAGTGCGAGGGAAATCACCATTGATTTCAATGACTCCCAAGGTACCAAAGTACAATCTGAACGAATGCGAATGCATGGGCTGAATTCAAGCACTCGGTGGAATCTCTCGATCCGGGATCAATTATGTGAAACCCCTGTTGAAAGCGAAGAGACCTACCATTAAGGCATGCAGGTTCCAAGCTACTAAATGATTTCTAAGTCTCATTTGCGGATAATGAGTTGGAGTCGATGAAACAAGACTCGTCACAGGAGGGCCTTGATGTATCCCCCATCAATGACACAAAATAAGTAACAGATTTTGAGGATGAAACAAAGTATGAATACGAGTTGAAACGGACACAGGGAAGGATGATATAGTAAGAATGGACAACTGCAAATGGCCGACTCAATAGAGGGCTTGTGTGAACTTCTCTTGAACATATGAATGAAACGACTAGGGACTTGGCAGCACTGAATCAAAGACAACCCAAGATATGACCTTGTAGCAAGTTCAATGAGAGACAAATGGATTTCCCAACCTGGATTCAAATGAAGAATAGGGGGTGTCATGTTCAAGAGCGACGCTTACTGCCATTAATATGAATATGAAAACACATCCCTTTCCCAAAATTTCCCCCACCATCTCTGGTGAGTACCTCTTTATTTTTACACAAGCTTGAGGAGGATAACATATGCTTGCCGATGTAAGCTCATCCTTCGGATGAGTCCCTCAGAGTATGTTTAACGAACCCTAGAAAGGATTGGTTCGATCCCATTGTGGGTCTTTCGATGTTTGTTTAACGAGTCCAAGGATAGAAAACTCAGGGATTTTTCATGTTTTGAGAGTCTAAAAAATACTTAAAGAGAACTCTCCCAGTTCCTTTTTCATAAAAGAGTTCGACGAGACCGAATAAGTGATAAACTATTGCCTGTTGAACGTTTTTTCAAATACTTTAGCGAGCATGAAAAGAACAAGATTGCTCAGCCATCTTTTCATTTTCATGGAGCGTGAAAAGAGCTTAAAGGATACTCCTTATTGTTCGTTGTTTTCATATTACCATGATGAGTACAAAAGGATGAGAAACAATATACTCAGTTACGTTCTCATATATTTACGAGCGCGAGAACGAATGAAGATTGAGCTCGAGGTTTTTCTAAAAACCCTAAAAAGTAGTCGTACATATTTTATTTATATTTAATATTTAAATAATAAATTATAATTGATTGAAATTATATAATTAATTTATTTAGTTTAATTAAAATTAAGTTTTATATATTTATATCAATTTCAAAATAAATAAATTAAGTTTTATATATTATAATATTACATATCTATTTGAATAGCAATATTGAAATCATGTCTTCATAATTAAGCATTATAAAGATGAAATAATAATATTCTTTTATTTTATTTACATTTAATATTGAATGCGTTATAAAGATGAAATAACATTATTATTTTATTTTATTTATATTTAATATTTAAATAATAAATTATAATTGATTGAAATTATATAATTAATTAATTTAGTTTAATTAAAATTAAGTTTTATATATTTATATCAATTTCAAAATAAATAAGCTATTCAAATTTAGAGTGTTGCGTTTTCGTTGTTTTGATTGTAAAAATATATTTGAGTAAAAAAGAGGTTCAAATAAAATTTTGAATATTACTAGAGATATCAGATATCATTTTCCACAAAGATCGAGGATTATTTTATAAAGGGTTAGAAATAAAATGTACCTTAGTAAGGTAATTTTAACCCAAGTGTAGTATGGACATGTACTTGCTTTTATTTGTATCTTACTTTAGCACATGAAGAATGTAATTTTCATTCTATAATGAAATACAAATTGCAATTTTTTTCTTGAAAAAATAAAAGGATTGGTTTGAATAGACAAGGATGTTTCAATAATAAGGTGTTTCAAATAGTCTAATGGGCTAGTTCAATTGGTGGTCACCAATGTTTGTGTGCATTTGGCTATTTCCGTGCTAGCAAATTTACTAGGGATGCTAACAGAAACATCTATTGGGTTTCCTTGGAGGTTTTTCTTTAAAAAATGTGTTTCAAATTATACATTGTGCACATAATTGACATATGACTGCATTTTTTAAAATTAAACATTCTATGCATTTCAAACATAAACAATATATAGATAGTGATTTAAAGAAAATAATTTAGATACAAAAGTTTCTCTTATCTAAGTAATGTATGCAATATTATTTTTTAGGAGACTTGGATGCAAGAACTACAAATAACCAAACCATAATCATAAGCAACATCTATAACCTCAATCCTATGCGGTTAAAGGAGGATCTTGATTTGATTTTCACTTACAAGAGAAGCTCTCGGGATTTAATTGAAAGCTTGTTTGGTACGGCCCTGGTTACTTATTACTTGCTTCCATGGTCTTCATAATATTGTGGTTGACTATGTTATTTCTTCCAACTCATTAGTTAATCAAATTGTTAAATTTTGTATATTAGAAAATTGCGAATTTGATTTGGATAAAAAACCAATGTATTCCTAACTAAAACATAGATTTACGTAGGTAACGCAATGAAAAGGATATTGATGGCGAATTAAACCACCTAAATTTATATAAAACCAAAATTGACCATTTTTTAAGGATTTAGTAAGAATCCCAACCTCCTCCCTAATAATAACAATATTAAGGCCAACCTCCTCCCTAATAATAACAATATTGAGGACTTGTATCATAACTTCACATTGAATTTTTCAACTTGCATAAACAAATACTCTTTTTGTACATCTTTCACAAAGAAAAACCAATCGACTAATCTTTAATATGATAAAGTTTGCAAGATTGCTAAGAAAAATATCAAAGATTCCATAAATGAATCTCTAACTACTATTAAAGTAAAGGAGTATGAAACTCTTGTCAAAAGAAAGAAGCATAAATACTTAAACCAGAATAAGGAAAATCTCCTCAACCTCTCTAAATTTGAACAAAAAATTCCTTGAAGAAACATTTTAACTTATAAAGAGAAAGATAATTATAACATTGCTATGGGTGAATGCAACTTGTATCTTGAAAGAATATATGAATCCCTTAATGTTTTAACTAGCAACCAAATATGTCTCATGACAAAAAATATTTTCACTATAGTAGACATTGAGTTTAAAGTTAAGCACCTTGCAAAAAGGGAATCTAAAAACATTGAAGGTTATCGAGTTGACATTTTAAAGATAAGAAGAGCTATTCTTATTCCTCACATTCACAACCTTTTTAATATAACAGTTAGTGAAGTCTTCCCTAAGCCTTGGAAGGAAAGTATTATTGTTTCCATTTTTGAAAGTGTTGAAAGATTCATTCAAAACTATACGATTATTATGATACGCCCTCTTTTAGATAAGCTAAATATGGATTAATGTTGGAGAAGAAGATTATCTCATGGCTTGCAAGTCATGATAACATAGCTAAAGAGCAACTTGGTTTTTTAGGTTATCATTTGACATTAGACCACTTAATTATTCTTAGGATTATAGCTAAGATTGTCAAAACAACAAGGTTAATATCCAATGAATTGCTTTGTTGACTTTAGAAAATATTTTGACATGGTCCTTAGAAATAGCCTCTAGAAGAGGCTAAACAATATTAGGTTTCTCATTGGGTTGAAATTTATAGTAATAAGTTTATATGAGAGGTTCATTGTCAAGTTTAGAAATAAACATGGATGGTTAGATGAAATCAATTTTAATATCAAGGGGTTAATAAAGGTTGTTGTTTGTCGCCTAACATTTTTGGTATTTATATCAAGACACATTAGAGTATTTCCTGGATCAAATAGGTTGTGTAGGAATTAATCTAGCATGATTATTCATCGTCCTCCTTCTATATGTGGATGATATCATCCTTTTAGAAAGGATCCCCTTTAACCTCGATACAAATCTCAAAATTATTAAAGATTTATGTACTCAACATGGGATGTTTGTGAATACAAATAAAACAAAAGTAGTAATCATTATGTTTAAAAAAAACAAATATGGTGATTTTGTAACACCCCTGTTTCCCCCAACTTGTAAATATAATTATATTTTTCTAAGAGACTATGGATAGATCGATTGAGTGTGGATCTAGGAAATGTTGAACCTTTGCTAAGAAGGTAGTGTAAATATTTATGCTATTAATGTAAAAAAGAAATGTTGAACAACTAATGAGGGGGATTACCTATACAGGTTATGATACCATGAGAAGGAACGGTGAGGAAATTTCTATTACGAATTAAATATTCAAGAAAAACCTAGATTGCCCATTTTTCTAGAATTTCAGTTAATAAAGAGAAGTTGGTGGTTGAACTACCAACTTCCCACATTTATGAAAAATAATGGGTGTTGTACTAGAACTGTCTTGCCTCAAAATCATGGGAAGAAAAGTACCCATCTAGAGGATTCTAGGTTGACCCACAGATTGAGAGATTTTGACCCATGAAATCTTGTTGTAGCAGAGAGAAAAACAGAGGAAAAATGGAGAGAAAAGAAGGGAGGATAGCCAATTGATTATGGGAAGGAAATATGAGTAGAGAGGAGTGTGGGAAACTCCTATGGTTATGAAAAAATAGAGAGAAGTGAAGAAATGTCTTTTCTGGGTACAAGAACTATTGGGGGGTGTCTTCTAATCAGGCTGATAAATGAAGCTGTAGAGAATTTGAGTGATTGAGTGAACAATCACAATAGATTCCCTTGCTTGGTAGAATATTGAAATGTCTGGTTCCTATGGGAGAATGAGAGTAACCTTTTTCCCTTTCTTTTTGTTGAGAAAAAGAAGAAATCTCTCTCATGGTATCATACTCTGGCTAGGGGGTGGCCAGTTGTGAAATACACCAAGAGTAGTTGTGCCTATGGTTGGGTGGAAAGTGGTACACCCTTAAGAAGTTACAACTCTTTTCATCTTCTAGATAAGTATTTCTTTGCCAAATATCTGTAATGTTAAGCTAAAAAATAATATAGAATGTGTTTCAAAATAACGTAAATTCATCTCTCTGTTGAAAATGGCCTGAGAAATTTAGGTGAAATTGTGAGAATGTTTTAGCTGAATTTCATTTTGACTTACATCCTCACTTCTTGATCGCCTGTGTTTTAAAAGAATATTTGTGGGTGATAATGTTGATTCTTCTTTAGTTTTACAACCCATTTTTTGCTCTAGTGAGAACAATTAAACAATTAGAACCTCTACAGAAAATATAAAAAAGAAAGAGGTTGAGTTCTACATAAAAATGTTTATGATTTTAAGTTTTCCTCAAGCTTATATGCTAGAAAATTTAAAGGATGTCATAATTTTGTTTGGGCCTTAGGAAAATAGTTCAAATGCTAAAAAAGGGTAAAGTATTTTAAAAGTTAGTATAAGGAAAGAGTGGAAAAATACAAAACCCAATTTCTTAATGTGAAGTAAAATGAAATTTAGAATTAAAAACATTGTGAATTATTCAATCTCATTTAGATTTGGTAAGAAAGAAATCTTACTAGGAATTACAAGGTGAATTAATGTCCAAAGGGGAAAGATATGGACTAGTAAATATTCCTTGAAAATAACTTAAAGAAGCATGTAAATAGGAGATTATTAATCCCTCGTAAAAACCATAGTTTTACCATGGATAAATTCACCTCCAAGAAATTTATTATTATGGAAAAATAATTTAAACAAATAAATATAT
>JZKD02S1674050.1:365794-399374 GCA_000966675.3 Picea glauca | reverse complement strand
AACAACTGACACCAATAGAGCTCAACCCTGAATACATACAATAGGTATCCAATGATCAGATTATGGACAGAAAAATCAAGGGCACTTGACAACGAAGGATCCATCTTTATCGAGTCGTCAAAGCAGGGCAACTCCTGCACCAACGCAAGTGGCTCACCCGGGGCCAAATTCAACAGAAATTTCCTCATCTAATGGGGGACCTCAATGCAATGGAGACCATTGCTTCCTAAGGGGGGAGGATTGATCCATATGGATATCGGTGGCCACCCACCTTTTCCAACTGGATCAAAACAACTTTCTGACATTTTTGGCAATTTACTATTTTTAGCAGTTTTTACTTCCGGGGCCATTTTGAGGGCCTAAATGAAGGTTTTTCAGTATCGATCTTCTCAATGATAGCCATAGGCATGATTGAGCCCCAAAAATGAATATCCTCGATGATACCTTTCCAATGGGCTATCAAACACCTAAAACGGAGATCGTATGCAAAAGTTACGACCCCGGGAAGTTGATGTACTAGCTTACCCAAACGGGGCCCACATGACTTTTGGTGCTTCATCTCCTAGGGTTAGGTTTTTGGATGTCTAGGGTTTTTGGCATTCTTTATTATTGTAAAAATGCCTTCAGAGCCTCATTGTAACCTACTTCTTGTGAATGCATGCTGCCATCACATCTCTTCTCAGAGATAAGCCATCACCATTCTAGCAAGCTTGTTTCCGTTGGATTTTACAGTTTCAACTTATTTTGTTATTCAATAGAAAACTAGTTTTACTATATCTCTGTTATTTTGTGTGAAGCAGCTATTAATAATATGTATTCGTTTCGTTCTGCTCATAAAATCTAGATCACATCACCAGAGTGGTGCATTAGCCTTGATTCCTTGAGTTAACTCCTCACTACTCTATGTTCAGTCATTTAACTAAAGACTAGTTGACTTGTTAACTCAACTAGGTGGCAGTTCACTCCCGTAACTACCTTAGAGACTAGAATAGGTGGAATTTCACTCCCGTAACTACTGGTGTGTGTCAAGATCACTCTAGACCACCAATATGGCGACTTGGTTCACCTTAAGTCGAACTCACTGAGTTATACTGAGTATATCATGTGTAAATTATTCATTATTCACAATGGTTAATGATAATTCATCCATTCTTTCTCTCCTTCTTCTTCTTTCTCTAATTATCTCTACAAATGTGTGTATTATTGTTTAGCTAGATATATTCTGTGAAGGTTCAACACATTTACATTTTATAGGATGGATGCCATAATTGCTGCAAGATATGCACCCTTAGTGCTACCTCTAGTTTTACATGCACTCCCAACAAAATATTACATTAAATATCTTCCAAGATATAATGGGGAGGGTGAAATAACTACAAAAGAACATCTGGTAGCCTTTTATAGTTTTTCAGACAACTTTAACATTGATTATTCAGATGTGTGGATGAGGTTTTTTGTACAGAGTCTAGATGGGAGGGTCAAAAATGGTTCAAAAGTCTTCCTCTAGCCTCCATGCTAATATTGAGGTGTTAGATGAAGTTTTTATAAAGCAATGGGGAGATAGGAGATATTATCTCTATTACATCACTGAATTTGGGGCTCTAAAGAGAAAAAATGGTGAATCTATTTCAAACTTTACCAAGAGATTCAATAAAATGTATGGGAGAATCCCAGATGAAATCAAACCAACTGAAGCCTCCTCCTCCTGAGAGAGAGAAGATCAACCACGTTGTTATCCATGTAAGAAGCAACCATTGAAGTTGAATCTAATATTTTGGCATCAGACAGATTAAGGACTAGATCTGAAAAACAGAAGAAAAAACAGAGAGAGGATGCCCCTACCTCCTCTAACCCAGCTACATCTAATCCTAGACTTGAAGAGATCACTAAGAATTTGAAGGATTTGACTTCTGAGATAGCTAATATAAAATGGGAATCCAAACAACCAAACAAAACCTTTCAAGGGGCTAGTAATAGAGATTAGAACCACTTCAGAAGGCCTAATGATGCTCCTCAAGTAATGCAGAGAAAAAGAAAAATTGTTGATGACCAAAGGGTAGTGCCCCCTTTCCAAAACAATCAAATTGAGGAGATAGATGCAAGAAATGATGTTGTGGACAATATTGTGGTGCTTTTCAATGAGACAGATTATTATACCAGTCACTTAACACAACAATAATATGCGGTAGCGCAATTGTCAAATCAATTTGATGATCAGATAGGGGAAGAGGGAGTTATTCAAGGTAACCCAAGAAGAAATATGATTTGAGGATGCAAAATGGAGCTTCCAAGGCCACCACCTCTGATCAAGACAAACAAGTAGAAGCCCCTCTCAAGCCCAATCCAAATAAAGGTATGCCATCTAAAACTTAGTCATATCCTCTATCAAAACCTCTTGCCCCTAAAACAAAGGAAGCTGATAAGCCGCCAACCTATTTCATCTTGGAACATGAGCTGAGAAAAATCAAGATTCATGTCCCTTTGATGGAATTGTGAAAAAATGAACCTTTCAAGAAATCCATCATGAAAGTTCTACAAAATACTCCTTATAGTGTGTCTTCTGATGTCATTAGTCTACATGATGAAAACCCAACCATTACTATGGGTCCACACATTGAGTATGGATCTGATGCTTCTCCTCCTTTCTATATATATCTGAATTTCCATGATAAGATCTTGCACAACTGTCTTATGGAATCAAAAGCCTCTCACAATGTCATGCCCAAAGTTGTTATGGAAGAACTAGGTCTAGATATTACCAAGCCTTACCAAGACCTGTACTCCTTTGATTCCACGAAAGTAAAATGCCTGGGATTGATAAAGGATATGGTGGTTTCTCTAGCATAATTACCCATGAAGAGTGTAGTGATGGAAATTGTGGTGGTTGACATCCCCCCAAAGCTTGGCATGCTATTATCCAGAACTTGGGCTAAGAAGGTTGGAGGATCATTGCAAATGGACCTCACATACGCCACCATTCTTGTGTTTTATGGTGAGCACAGGAGGCTATACAAATAGGTAAGGTTAGCCTACATAGTCAGTGATCATCAAAACCCAAGAAATCACCCCATTTATGTTGTTGAGGATGGTATTGGTTCATCTATTTTTCATTTAGATGATGATGAAATTGAAATATCAATCGGCCAACGCAGAGATGATCTAATGAATGGTCAACAAAACAAGGCGTGGAAGATGTATTTTGATGGCTCTTCATCAAAAGATGGATTTGGTGTAGGTATTCTCCTCATTTCCCCTTCAGAAGAAGTTATAACCTTCTCTTATCAGCTGGAGTTTGAGACTACTAACAATATAGATGAATATGAAGCTATGGTATTGGGATTAAGGGCTACCAAAGACATGGCCATTGATTGTTTAGCATTTTTTGGTGATTCTGAGTTGGTCATCAATCAAGTGAGGAATATCTATCAAGCTAAGAAACACAGGCTCAAGAAGTACAGGAATGAGGTGTGGGACCTGATTGATAATTTATTTCTATAATTTAACCTCTCTTTCATTCCCAAAGAATAGAATCAAAAAGGTGATTCTCTAGCCTTAGCTACTAGCACATTCAGGCCTCCCATTGGCCCAAATATTAAATATCAGGTGGAAATCAAACATAGAACAACCATACCAGACAACATAAAACACTCGCAAGTCTTTAGTGATGATTTAGATTTGCATAGATTTATTCACACCATTGATGAATTCTCTAATATCTCAATTGACCAAGGAAGTCAGGAAGATGAAAATGAGAAATTAGACGATCAACAATATTCTCATTTACTGAAGACAATGGCTAGGCATGATATTGTGGAGATGAAAACCAATCACATTCCAAGAGGACTAGTACCATTGGAAATATTGTTTGATAATAATGATGTTTACAAAGGAATTTCCATGAAGAATCAAGAAGAGAAGGTGACAAAGTGCAATATCGGGACCACTGAGAGTCCCAAGATCATCAAGTTGTCCAAAGCATTGGCTGCAGAATAGAAATACATGTATTTCAGTCTCATTAAAAAGTTTGTTGATACTTTTGCATGGTCCTATGAATATTTGAAGACATTTGATACCGACATCATCCATCACAAGATCCCTCTAAAACATGTCTCCAAACCATTCAGACAGAAGATTAGACAATTTAATCCCATGTTAATTTCCATAATTGAGAAAGAGCTAAAAAGAATGTTGGATGCCAAGATTATTGTATCATTAAGGTATTCAAACTGGGTGGATAACTTAGTACCTGTAAGGAATAAGAGTGGGAAGATATGCTTGTGTGTTGATTTCATAAATCTAAACAAGTGTTCTTTGAAGGACAATTACCCCCTCCCCAAGATGGATCATATTTTACAGAGGGTGGTAGGTGCATTCAAAATTTCCTTGTTAGATGGATACTCTGGTTATAACTAGATAGCAGTTTGTGAGGAATATAAAGAAAAGACAACATTCACCACCCCATGGGGAAAATTCATGTATGACAAGATTCCCTTTGGGCTCATGAATCCATGGGCCACTTTTCATAGGTCCATGGACATAGTTTTTGTGGGGGAGAAAGACAAATTTATGGTCTTATACCTAGATGACATTACCATTGTTTCCAAGTCCGATGAGGAACATTTGAAGCATTTGGAGTAGGTTTTCAAGAAATGCAAGAGGTATAGGATATCTCTCAATCATAGGAAGTCTCACTTTTCCATGCCATAAGGGAAGCTCATGGGCCACATCATATCAGTCAGAGGCATACAATTTGATCCAATGAGGGTTTGTGCCATTCAACAAATTGAAATTCCTAGAAATAAAAAGGTTGTCCAGTCTTTTATTTCTAAGATAAACTTCCTCAGATGCTTTGTGCGAAATTTTGATGAAATTATGAAGCCTATTACTAACATGTTGAAGAAATATGCTGTGATAAAATGGTCTTTAGAGGAGAAATCATCTTTCCAAACAATCAAGCAAGCTTTGGTTGAAGCACCTGTATTGGTGAGCCTTGACTATACCAAAGATTTCTTCATCTTTTATTTTTCCTTGGATGAAACAATTGTTGTTGTACTGCTACAAAAAAACTAAGAAGGGAATGAGCATCCCATAGCCTTCTTTAGTAAAGACCTCCAAGATTTTGAGCTCAAGTATGATATATTAGAGAAACAAGCTTATGCACTGGTCAAAGCACTTAAGGCCTTCAGGGTTTATGTGCTACAGTCTAGCATAACGACCTTTGTTCCTAGTAGTAGTGTCAAAGAGATTCTGGTCCAACCAGACAATGAGGGGAAAAGATGAATATGGATTGTCAAAATGTTGGAGTATGACTTGCACATAAATCCCAACAAGCTGATCAAGGGGCAAGGACTGGCCAAATTGCTATCAGAATCAAACTGCAAGGCACTAGAATTGCATCAAACCTTCACCCAATCATATGCACCCATAATACAACCTAGAGAAGACAACTTACAGGTATTTGAAAACTAGTCCTCTTCGCCTTGGTATAAAGACATCATCTATTTTCTGCATCATTTTGAATGCCCCCTAGATGTGAAGAAGACGAAGGCCAAGTATCTCAAATCAAAAGCTATCAAATTATGCATCACGAACCAGAACCTGTATTGGAGAGCTCCTGCTAGCATCCTGTTAATATGCCTTGATGAAAATGAAGCTAAAAAAGTCACAATAGAGATGCACAAAGGAGTGTGCGACATACATCAGCATTGGAAGGCCACAACGCTCAAGATCCTGAGGGAAGGATATTACTGGCCCACCCTTTTCTATGATGTCTTTGCCACTATTAGAGCATGCAATGAATGCCAGATGTTTGCAGGGAAGCAGAAGTTACTATCACTACCCTTGAAACCTATAAATGTCAGTAGTCAATTTCAACTATGGGGGTTAGACTTCATGGGAGAAATAAATCCACCCTCTAGTGGACAACACAAGTGGATCCTCACTGCCACCGACTACTTCACCAAATGGATTGAGGTTGTGCCTATTGATTTTTCATAGCATTAGATTATGAATGAATTTCATTCCATTTTAACAATTAACCATAACCATAAATGTTGCAGTAACCAAGATCACATGAAGAAGCACCATGCACAAGAACACAAGATATATCCTGGGAAAACCTTATCAAACAAGGGAGAAAAACCCAGCCAAATCCTTTGCTATACTCTTCAAGAGAAAGACCTTTTCACCACCAAGAATATCCTAGCACACAAGAGGGTGCACAAAACCCTAGAACTCTAGCGCCCAAGAGAGGTGCACAACTTTGACCAAGAAGTGTACTTGCTGAAATTTCCAAAACTCATAAGTGTGCATGTGTCTACAATGAAATATTTCCTCTTACTTATATTAGACTTGTCCTGTCAATTAAAGTGTATATTGGAACAATAGGGCCGACTTCAATTAGACATATTATTTATTTATTATTATAATAATTAATATTAATATTAATATTAATATTACTATTAATATTAATTATCTTTTACAGATTATCTTTAGACACAATAAGATAGGGCCGACCTGTACCCTTTACACAATAACTAGGGTTACATGTAGGTCTGAATCTTGAACAACATATATCAAAGGATATGATACACCAACTAGTACTAATACACTAGGGGCACATCCATAGGGATGCCATGGACCAAATTCATTGCATTACACAGATGAACTAGGTCCTTACACGTTCACCTATGCTCGTCCACATGCACATCTACTCTACAGATCTTCTTTCCTACTTCCACCGACAAGAGGATCATCTGGAGTCTTCTCGTTAAGTCTGATACTACTTGGAGGAGGCCATCACATCATCTTCTTTTTTGTTCTCATGATGATGTTCCCAACACTTTTAGGATTTCCGAAGTTCACCTTGTGCTCAACCACAGGCACGTCCTAACTCAATAGATCTCTCTTACATCGGATAATCATCTGGAGTTATTCACACTCACGTCATGGAGGAGGCTATATTTACGTTCCTGACTTTGTCCTAGGTAGGAACCAAAAACCCTTCATAGGGGATTTCTCTCAGGTTTGTAAACTGAGAGAAATACTTCACAAAGTTGCTATGTTCCACATCTCACAGGTTTTTAAGATGGAGGATGTCTCCCATATCTGCATTCATCAACACTCCCTCTCAACTAGGGAGTCATTCTTCATTTAGTCAAGTCTCTTACCGATGTACTCTGAATTTTTATTTTGGATAAGGTCATCCATACTCCCTCTTAACTTGGAAGGAGTTCTTCACAAAGTAAATGTTTGGTGTAGAAGTTTGCAGTTTTCTTAGGTGGAGAAAGGTACTGCATGTATACAATTTTCTTCTGCATCATATCTTTGACATAAGAAAATTTTATCTCTTCATGTGACAATCTATTAGGAAGCTCTAGGTTCTTTAAGGAGCTTAATATATGGCTCTCTGTCATCATCATAGGAACCATCTCATGGTTAAGTAGATCTGTTGAAAGTATGTGAAGCCACATTACTTTGCACACTTACTGCTACATATATACTCTGTCTCTGGTGCACTTAGGGCTACAGAGTTATGTTTCTTGCTACAATAGGAACTCATGGAGGACTTCAAGGTAGAGCATCAACTGGAAGAAATTTTTTGGTTCACTGAAAATTTTATCGGTCATCTGTCATACCTTTTGTCCCAAGGAGTAATGAATCATACTTAGATTCTTCATCTTGAATTCAGAAATTTAGGATTACTTGTAGTAACAATGCTTTCAGAATATGTCATCAGGACCAGGATTTTGTCACCAAAACTGAAATGATATAGGTGTGTATCTCCATCACTTTTTTTTTGAGATCCAGACTTATCAAGAATCCATTTATCTAATATAGTTTCCAACTCATGGGTGGAAGTGTATCTGGTTTGATGGATCCGATGTTTCATCATGGACAACTCCCTCTGTTTGTGATAAACCTCTGTCTATAGATCACGTTCTGTATTTCCTTGATACTTTCATTGGCTGCATGTTGTACCACAGGTTTTCTCCTTTTGGTCCTTGAATAATATCTTAAGTACTTTCTTAATGTATACTGATATTCTTTTGTTATGGATTTTGGCCATACTAGTTTTCTTGTATCTTTTCTAAGACAAGGAGTCTTATCATCAATGAAGTGGATCATATTTGAAGGATAGCTTGAAAAACTCTTTTTCTTTCTTAGAATGTGCCTTGAGAGGCTTGAATGTTTCTTTGCCTCTTGCATAGTGAGTCTAGGTAGGAATTTTATGCCTTGCTGTAATATCACTAAACATATCAACTAGAGCAACTGGAATAATGTCTTTCTCCCTATGAACAACTAAAGGAGGATAAGGTATAGTCTTACGGTCAATCTCCATCTGAATTTTTTTTTGGATCTTTGAAAAATTATCTCGTCTTCAAGGACAATGTTTCTGCTTGTCTCAATCTCTCTCTGACCAAGGATGTCAATCTAAAATGTTTTGAAGATTCACTGCATCCCTCTTTCAAGAATATTTTTTTTGCTATTTTCTTGCACAAGGAACAATGTTTTGGACTCCCGTACCAGGGATAATGGTCCAAGTTTTGAAATATATTTTAATATAAGGAGTGATATCCGTATTTTATTTGAAACATGAAATCCATTATAAAAATTTAGAATAGAAATATTTTACCTATTTTGTAGCAACGTTCTTCGTAGAGAAAATACTTCTCGTTTCTCCTTTCTTCATTTTCTTGAGGTGGATTTGGATCAATGTCGGCAATGGTGGCATATTGTTTTCCCTTCTTCCTGGTTGGACAATGTTTAGCAATATGTCCATACTTGTCACATCTGTAGCATTGAAATTTTGCGGCATCTCTTCTTTGATATCCTGAGTTTGATGAAGACTTTTCTTCTTTAAATGTTTCCCTGAAGTTTCTTTTGAATCTTCCTCCTTTTCTGGTATGAAGTGCAAGAGCATGATTTTCTTCTGGGTAATATTACATTCCTCTATTTCTGAGTCTTAGTTCTTCTTGAGTACAATCTATCCATAGTCACTCAAAGGTTGGTAGAATTTCTCTTCCATTGATACTGTGAAGGAAGGGCTCCCATGATTTTGGAAGATTCTGGAGAGTAGTTAAGACAAGTTATCTATTAGACATGTTTTCTCCAATTGTCTCTAGTTGTTCTTTAACCTATAATAACTTCATGAAGAAAAGTGCAACTGTGTCATCTTTCTTCATCTTAGTACTTTGGAGTTGACTTTTCAAGGTGAGAGCTCTGAGAGTGTTGTCACTTCCAAACATTTCTTTCAATGTTTTATACATATCGTAGGCAATCTTCAGATTTGCAATCCGGGGCAAGAGATAATCTCTTACCGAGTAGATGATTATTTTCCTTGCTCTGATGTCATCTTATTTTCTTACTTTCTTCTCTAATTTAGTTGTTGTTTCTGGTATAGTTTTAGTAGTTGCATCCAAGAGATCTTCTTCTTCAAGAGTGACTAGAAGATTTAATTTCCAAGGGCTGAAGTAGCTTGCTCCATCAAGCCTATCTTCCATTGGATTTTTGTTCTTCATATTTTCTTGAATCCTTGTAGTTTGTATTATGTTTGGAATTATGACTGCCAACAATCAAATTGATAGTATCACAAATATTCTTGCTGATTCAGAACAATGTTTCTTCAGCAAACCAGAAATATTCTACAGGAAATTTCGGCACCGTAGAAAACCTAGGGCCAAAAAATAAAATTTCTTGGAATTAATTTATGAGAGCTTCTGGAGATGTGTTGGAAGAGGCCATACTCTTCTATGCTAGAATTAGCCTCATCATCCAAGTTTTAGGGGTTTAAACACTTCAATAAGGAGGGCCGTACGAAATTTTCAGGAACCCTGGGAAGGTTGTACGGTTTTGCAGAAGTGGGAGGTTTTCTTATAAGGGATGAGACTTGGTGGATGCTTGCGAAATGGTTTCTTTCATGACCTATGCTATGATACCATGTTGATTTTTCATAGCATTATATTAAACATGAATTTCATTCCATTTAGCAATTAACCATAACCATAAATGTTGCAGCAACCAAGATCACATGAAGAAGCACCATGCACAAGAACACAAGATATATCTTGGCAAACCCTTATCAAACAAGGGAGAAAAACCTAGCCAAATATTTTGCTATACTCTTCAAGAGAAATACCTTTTCATCACCAAGAATATCCTAGCACACAAGAGGGTGCACAAAACCCTAGAACTCTAGCACCCAAGAGAGGTGCACAACTTTGACCAAGAAGTGTACTTGCTGAAATTACCAAAACTCACAAGTGCATGTGTGTGTGTGTCTACAATGAAAGATTTCCTCTTACTTATATTAGACTTGTCCTGTCAACTAAAGTGTCTATTGGAACAATAGGGACAACTTCACTTAGACATATTATTTATTTATTATTATAATAATTAATATTAATATTAATTACCTTTTACAGTTTGTCTTTAGACACAATAATATAGGGACGACCTGTACCCTTTACACAATAACTAGGGTTGCATGTAGGTCTAACTCTTGAACAACATATAGCAAAGGATATGATACACCCACTAGTGCTCATCCACTAGGGGCATATCCATATGGATGCCATGGAACCGATTCACTGCATTACACAGATGAACCAGGTCTTCACACGTGCACCTGTGCTCATCCATAGTCACATCTTCTCTACAGATCTGATTTCCTACTACCATTGACAGGAGGATCATCTGGAGTCTTCTCTTCAAGTCTACTACTGCTCAGAGGATGCCATCACATCATCTTGATTTCTATTCTCATGATGATGTGCCCAACACTTTTGGGATTTCCCACGTTCACCTTGCGCTCAACCACAGACACATCCTAACTCAACAGATCTCTCTTACATCGAATAATCATCAGGATTTATTTTCACTCACATCATGGAGGAGGCCATATTTATGTTCCTAAATTTGTCCCAGGAAGGAACCATGCACCCTTCATAGGGGATTTCTCTCAGGTTTGTAAGCTGAGAGGAAGACTTCACATAGCTACTATGTTCCACATCTCACAGGTTTGTATGCTGGAGGATGTCTCCCATAGCTGCATTCATCAACAATGCCCACTAGGAATGCCACTGACAAGGTAATCATGAATTTCCTGGACACTAATATTTTTTCTAGATTTGGTTGCCCCAGTAATCTTGTAATAGACAATGCCTAAGCATTCAAGTCCAAAGCCATGATTGACTTCTGTGGTAGTCACAACATTTCCTTGACACATTCCACACCCTATTACCCTCAGGAAAATGGCCTGGCAGAATCATCAAACAAGACTCTCATCAGGATCATTAGAAATTTGTTGTCTGAGAGAAAAAAATCCTATGACTCTAAACTCAAATATGCCTTATCTTCTGACAGGATCAGCACTAAGGATTCTTTAGGAACCTCACCATTCCAACTTTTTTATGGCATAGACGTTGTTTTTCCCACTCAGCTAGGTATACCAATCTTGAAATTATTGCAGGAGGATATTAAGGATCCCAATGACATCCAACGAAGGATCTTCCAGATTATATAAGTTCAGTAGAGAAGAGAGGCATACCAGAGAAAGATCAAATCAACCTTTGATAATAAAACCAAGAAGGATATTTTTCAGGAAGGTGACCTGGTTTTGAGGTGGGATGCCAACAATGATGACAAGTCCAAGCATGGTAAATTCGATAACCTCTAGTTTGGCCCTTTTAAGGTGGTTGAAGTTCTGAACAACAACACATTCATCCTGCATAATCTAGATGATACAAAGATCTTTGGAGGCCCAGTAAATGGGCGCTTCTTGAAACACTATTTTTTTTGAGAATGGGGGGAGGCCCCTCTTGTACCATAGACACTTTCCTTTATTGTTTCTTTTGATTAGTTAGTTGTGTGTGAATAAAGACTCCATATCCCAACAAGGCACTAGGGTGTAGTTTCAGTTTTTAATTCAATAAAATGTGTGGATGGGGTACAGTAACAGATACGCAAGGATGATAGAAAGAAACAAGGGTAAGTGATGAAAGGTAAGATAAGTTCTAATCTCAAGGAACCGATCTACAGTTCTTAACACCTCACAGGGGCGAGCTATCCCCAATTGGAGCCAATGTTGTAACCTAGGTCTCCATACCTTGCCTCTCCTTTCTTTTTTCCTATGCCTTCATCAATTTTCCCTCTTCTAGTTGGTTAAGTCATTTTCCCATTACTAAGTGACTTGGTTCTTATTCGTTTCTTTCTGGTTTGAGTCTTTGCACGTCTTTGTTATGTTTTTCTTGAAAGGATGAAATATATGTTGGATTTGGTTTGAATTACTTGTCATCATATTTTTCATTGAGCCAGCTCACCCTAGGTTGACCAAACCTTTTATATACGCAAGAAACGCCCATGGAAAAATGCAACCATTCAGAATGGTCATTTGCGGGCCAGGATTGCTGAAATGAATAGGGAAATTCTAAAAAATAAATATTCACCAAGCAAATCATATCAATGGCTATCACTCATTCGGGGGTGAAAAATCACACGTAATTTAACACCAAGAGTCATCTGAAGACCCAAAGTCTCAAAGAGAATATGGACCGTTCATCCATCATGAAACATGGCGACAAATCATTCACTTCAGAGATTTTCCTCTGGGATATTTTTCATGTTTCACATTTGAAACACCTGAAGCCCAAACATCTAAAGTGAATCTGGACCATTGATCCCAGGTCAACAAGAACTTTTGATCATTGCAGCAGGTAAATATCAACCGAATTACAGATCATCATTAGATCAACGATCACGCTTCCTTGCGAGGACGTAAACTGCTAGAGCGTTAATTTCCCTAGGCGGTCCTACAATTGGAACCATGGTATTTTTGGAAGGGTACGTGGCATCTTGTGGTGTATTGTGGGCCCAAAGGAGGTTGACGCAGACCCTCGACCCTCGGGCCGAGATCCGCTCAGGATCATTCTAAATCTACCTTCTGAGTCTGATTAACTCTTTGATTTTCCCCACAGGGAATCCCTCACACACACGACGATGTATCCATAGGTCCTTATGAGTATGCCCCATGTGATCAAACACAAAGTATCACTCAAATCTCCTGACCTCAATAATATGATCAAACCCTTTTCCAAATCGGGATTTTGGGTTTCGCGATATCACGATTCCTGTTGTCGAGTTTCCTGTCTCTTCAACCTCTAAAACTTGAAATGTCAAA
Organism: Picea glauca; assembly: GCA_000966675.3. NCBI lineage: Eukaryota > Viridiplantae > Streptophyta > Pinopsida > Pinales > Pinaceae > Picea > Picea glauca. Next base: position 386,197 of record JZKD02S1674050.1, on the reverse strand, counting down.
TTGCCGAAACCTTTGGCCGCGTCCTCCTCCATAGCTGTATCGTGTTTCACGACTCCAGGGTTTTTCAATGCAAAGGCCCCTAGCTCCTTGTCATCAGGATTTTCGGTATTCCGAATCCCGAACTATCAAAATCCAAAAATTCTTTACTTTACAATTCTTTTCGTGATTCGGGAGTTAGAGTGACCAAGGATTTTGGCTTACACTCTGGACTTACAAAATCCGAATCCCCAAAATGATCTGACAGCTCAAAATAGATCACGATCAACGGTCCATGTTTATTCTTGATACCAAAGTAATGAGTTCGTCCTCCCCTACCCACCTTGCAACTTCTCTGAATCCTTCAGTCCTCGTGACTTCGGGAGTTCTCCTCAGAGAATTATGACCGCTCGTTTCCTCCTTGACAACTTCTGTGAAATGAAACAATGTTCTTCCACTGGAACTTAACTTCTGCGAAACGTTTTCAATATCCATCTCCCTTTGAGTACTTTTAAAGGTGCTGATCCTCTTGAGATTTCACTTGCAACTCAAGTCTCAAAAGGACCCCTGCACTCACTCCTTGCGACAGACTTTCAAATACTTCTAGGTATTTGATCTTTCGACTCTGTGCATCCTCCGCAACAACAGTCCTTAAATATTTAACCTTAGCTGGTAAATTCTAAGGTTTCAACTAGCCTGTGCACACCTTGTAAGACTTCTGTGCTCTATCTGCACTTTTGCTGTAATGAGAACAATGGTATCTCTCCTAATATTTCTGAGATAAAACTCAGAACCCTTGTCAACGCACACCTTATAGGTGTTTGACTGCACTCCTTGTAGGAAATTCTCTCACTTAGGAAGAGAAACAATTGAAACTCATTCTCTCTCTTTCTCAGACTTCAAACATTCAACATGAAATCATACATACATAGCACATCCTCATAACAAATGCATAACTGAAGAGAATAAAACAACCATAAGCATACCATTCACCATGTATAAATAGAAAACATCATAATGCCATGAAATCTAATTCAAAGCTTCATATATTAATTTAAGGCTCCTGTACATGGATTCTTGTTTTTAGCTCTCTGCTACAACTCTCTTCTTTTGTGCTATGCTAATGATACAACTACTACTATGATACAAAGGTGAGGGTGTCTATATCTGTTTTCCCTCTTACTCTTCTAAACTGTCTAATCTATTAATTCAAACCTACCTACTTTCATTAACTGGGATTAAATTCCTTTTACATCTACAGATGAGAGAAAATCGCTCACGATCTGTTTACAACAGCCAGATATAAATGCAAGTACACTTCTAGCTACTACATTAATATCCTCTTCTTAATCTTTCAAAAACATTTCAAAATGTGCAAAACATAGTTGGCTTCTTACAATGCTCCCGCATCATACTCCCTCACTTGAAAACTTTCATGAACTCCTGTTCATGAGCTCATGCACAGTCTGTCCATGCTTCTGAATTTCTGCTTCATCTTCCCAACTGGCATCTTCAACTGGATGTCCTTTCCACTTGACCAAGTATTCAAAATACTCTTTTCTCTTGGTCTTCCTGCTGACTCAATTGTCAATTATACTTTCCATCTCTGGCTTTTCAGCTACATGCATTTTTTTTGTCCATTGAACCTCTCTCCCTAAGAACTGGATTCTCAGATGCCTCATACGCTTCCTTAAAATCTGGGTCATCCTTGTACATTTCTTTGATGTTATCAAAACCTAAAGTCTTGACTCTGAATTCCTGCATAAGAAAACATTTCCTGCTCAAAGCATCAAAAACTTTGTTAGCAGTTCCAGAAATATGCTTAATCACAAAAGTAAAAATCTTCATGAATTCAACCCATTTAACATGTTTTTGGTTCAGCTTCTCCTGTTGAGTCATGGATTGTAAAGCATGATTATCATTGTACAAAACAAACTCTTTAGGAACCAAATAATGTCTCCATTTCTTCAGTGCTTGTATGACAACATAAAATTCTTTGTCATATGTTGAGTACTTGATCTTCGCTTCATTTAATTTCTCACTGAAATATGCGATCGGCCTATCATCTTCGCTCAAGACCGCTCCAATTGCAAATCCACTCGCATCACACTTGACCTGGAATGTCTTGCTAAAATCTGGCAAAACCAGAATTGGTTGTTTCGTGATTTTCTTCTTCAGCAGATTGAAACTCTTCTCTGCTTCTTCTGTCCAGTGAAAAGATTTGTGTCTTTTCTTCACCGTATCCATCATTGGTGCACTAATTCCACTGAAGTTTTAGATGAATTTCCTGTAGAAACTTGCTAAACCATGGAAGCTTCGAACTTCAAACACATTTTTCGGAGATGGCCAATTCTTAATCGCATTTAATTTTTCCGGATTCATCTTCAACTCATTTGCAAAGATAACAAAACCCAAATAAATGAGTTATGTCCTCATAAATGACAATTTCTTCATATTAATCAACAATTTCTCTTGCTTTAATCTCCTCATCACTGTAGCTAAATGCTTTAAATGCTCTTCTTCTATTTTACTGAAAATTAATATATCGTCAAGATATACAATGACAAATTTCCCAATGAAATCCTTCAGGACTTCGTTCATCAACCTCATGAAAGTACTGGGTGCATTTGTTAAGCCAAATGGAATGACAAGCCATTCATACAAACCCTCATTCATATTGAATGTTGTCTTCCATTCATCACCTTCTCTCATTCGAATCTGATGATACCCACTTTTCAAATCAATTTTTGAAAAACATCTTTCTCCACTCAAGAAATCCATCAAGTCATCCATCCTTGGCAATGGAAATCTGTATCTGATGGTAATCTTATTGATTTCCCTTGAGTCTGTACACATTCTCCAACCTCCATCTTTCTTTGGGCTGATTACTGTTGGAATAGCGCATGGACTCAAGCTTTCTCTAATCAATCCTTTGCCCATTAAGTCCTGGGCCTGTCTCTTAACTTCCTCATTCTTCTGCGGCGTCACCTTGGACGCAACTTTGTTTGGTGAACTGGTTCTAGGTATAAGATCAATGTGATGAATTATACTTCTGATAGGTGGCAACGGACAAGGTAGTTCATCCACTACTATATCAACAAACTCTTCCAGCAACTTCTGGATTTCCTATGGTAAATCATCCACTCTTGTACTAGTCAAAACAATTCTAGGCTTCCTGGCCACAATAAATTGTGTGTCCTCCTTCTTCTTAACTTCATTAAGAAGTTCCTTCCCACTCATGAGAAGTACAATGTTGCTTACCTCTAGTTTCACTTATTTATCCTTAATCGACAACAACATGTGAGTCCTACCATTCTTCTCTAGGGTGTATGTGTTCTTTCTCCCATCATGAATCACATTCCTGTCATATTGCCATGGTCTACCCAACAATAGATGACAAACATCCATGGGAATGACATCACATAATATTTCATCCTTATATCCTCCTATTTTAAATTCAACTAAACACTGTTTAGCAACATTTACTTGATGTCCTTTTTGTAGCCACGAAACTCTGTATGGGCTTGGATGTACAACAGTCTCCAGCTCCAACTTTTCTACCATCTCTATAGATACGAGATTGTCTATGATATCATTGTCCACTATGACCTTGCATACCCTGTCTTTGGTTTTGCAAGCAGTCCAAAACAGACTATTTCTTTGGGCTGGGTTCTTTGCCTCTTTCTCCAACTTCAAGAGAACTTTCCTCATCATTAAGGATCTTCTTCCCTCAGCATCTTCTACCTCAACATTCCATCCTTGAGCTTTGGAAATGTGAGTTTCACCACCATATTTCTTTTTTTCTGGACACTCATAGGATTTATGTCCGATCTTTCCACAGACAAAGCATTTTACTTCACCTCCTCTGCCTCTTCCTCTTCCTCTAGCTCGATGAAAAGTGTTTCTATTAGCATACTGCCCTCTCTGTGAGCTTCGTTCTCTCTCATGTTGAGTTTGAGGTTTCTTTCCCTCTTCTTTAGGTCTCTAAGTCCTGTCTTGGGAAATTCTTTTGCCTCTAGCTTGACTTCTATCTCATCCTATTTGACCTTGTTTTCGGCTCAGCTTCTCTTCATCTTTTAGAGCCATCTGATAAGCATCTTCTATAGTTCGAATGATCATCATACTCATCTCATCTTGAATGTCATATCACAAATCATTCATGTACCTGGAAACTTTTTCATCATCGCTCTCCCGATGACCTGCTCTGATGTTTATCCTGTAGAAATCTTCAGTGTATTCCTTCACTGACATCAACTTCTGTCTCAAATTCTGCATCCTCCAAAACAGAGTGATTTGGTAATCCTTGGGTATGAATTTGGCTTTCATCTTTGCAACCATTCTATCCCATCTCTTGATGTTCTTCTTTCCCTTGCAGCGTCTGTCAGCCTGCAGTTCATCCCACCATAGTGTTTCATGTCATTTATGTCTAGTGACAACATGTTTGAATTTCTTTTCTTCCTCAACATCCTCATAGTCAAAGTATTTATCTAGAGCTCTAATCCAGTCTAGAAGATCTTCAACATCTAGGTTTCCCTCATACACTGGAATGTCCATGTTTTCTCTGGCACCTATCCTTGCAACAACCCTGAATAGGCATTCATCTGCATCATCTTCGACTGCAGCTTCTTCTCCTTCATGTCCAACTTCATTTTCACTGTCAGCCTCGCTGATATCCCTAGCGTCAACTGTGCACCTTTGTGTTGTCTCCATGGCATCAATCCTGGCACATAATTCACACATTTCTCTTTCCACAGCTAGATCAAGCATTTGCCTATCTCTTCTCCTCGGTGGCATGGATGTAAAATGTTCCTCTTTTCTTTGCTACAGAAAGCAAAGAAATTTTTCTATGCTCTGATACCAAATTTGACGTAGACCTCCGACCCTCGGGTTGAGATCCGCTCAGGATCATTCTAAATCTGCCCTCCTGAGTTTGATTAACTCTTTGATTTTCCCCACAAGGAATCCCTCACACACACGACAGTGTATCTATAGGTCCTTATGAGTATGCCCCGTGTGATCAAACACAAATCATCACTCAAATCTCCTGACCTCAATAATATGATCGCGCCCTTTTCCAAATTGGGATTTCAGGTTTCGCGATATCGCGATTCCTGTTGTCGAGTTTCCTATCTCTACAACCTCTGAAACTCTAAATGTCGAATTGACGAAACCTTTGGCCGCGTCCTCCTCCACAGTTGTATTGCATTTCGCGACTTCGGGGTTTTTCAATGCAAAGCCCCCTGGCTCCTTGTCATCAAGATTTCTGGTATTCCGAATCCCGAACTACCAAAATCTCAAAATTCTTCACTTAACAATTCTTTTCGCGATTTGGGAGTTAGAGTGACCAAGGATTTTGGCTTACACTCTAGACTTACAAACTTTGAATCCTCGAAATGATCTGACGACTCAAAACAGATCACAATCAACAGTCCACGTTGATTCCTGATATCAAAGTCATGGGTTCGTCCTCCCCTACCCACCTTCCAGCTTCTATGAATCCTTCAATCCTCGCGACTTTGGGAGTTCTCCTCGAAGAATTTTGATCGCTCGTTTCCTCCTTGAGAACTTTTGCGAAATGAATCAGTGTTCTTCCACTAGAACTTAACTTCTGCGAGACATTTTCAATCTCCATCTCCCTTTGAGTGCTTTCAAAGGTGCTGACCCTCCTGAGCTTTCACTTGCAACTCAAGTCTCAAAAGGACGCTTGCACGCACTCCTTGTGGCAGACTTTCAAATACTTCTAGGTATTTGATCTTTCGACTCTGTGCATCCTCCGCAACAACAATACTTAAATCTTTAACCTTAGCTGGCAAATTCTAAGGTTTCAACTAGCCTGCGCACACCTTGCACGAATTTTGTTCTCCAGATGCACTTCTGCTGGAATGAGAACAACGGTATCTCTCCTGAGATTTCTGAGATAAAAATCAAAACCCTTGTCAATGCACACCTTGTGGACGTTTCACTGCACTCCTTACAGGAACTTCTCTCACTCAGGAAGAGAAACAATTGAAACTCATTCTCTCTCTTTCTCAGACTTCAAACATTCAACATGAAATCATACATACACAACATAGCCTCATAACAAATGCATAATAGAAGAGAATAAAACAACCATAAGCATACCATTCACCATGTATAAACATAAAACATCATAACGCCATGAAATCTGATTCAAAGCTTCATATATTAATTTAAAGCTTCTGTACATGGATTCTTCTTTTTATCTCTCTACTACAACTCTCTTCTTCTGTGCTATGCTAATGATACAACTATTACTATGATAGAAAGGCGAGGGTGTCTATATCCTTTTTCCCTCTTACTCTTCTAAATTGTCTAATCTATTAATTCAAACCTACCTACTTTCATTAACTCGGCTTAAATGCATTTTACATCGACAGATGATAGCAAATCGTTCACGACCTGTTTACAAAAGCTAGATATAAATGCAAGTACACTTCTAGATACTACATTAATATCCGCTTCTTAATCTTTCAAAAACATTTCAAAATGTGCAAAATGTGTGTTGCGCTCCTCCCAGCTGGCTGCTTACGATGCTCCTATATCAGAGGTCTAGATCCAAACCACTCTCAACAGCTCCTCCAATCATGTGCTTGAATGACATAGGATCACCTCATCACCTCCACGTCACTTCCACTCATCCCACTCACTACTCTTTCTCCTCTCACCACCCGACAATTGTCCTCCATTAACCCCCATGCTGGTCTCCATCGGCAGTGGTCCACCTCTCCAGATCAACGATCCTGGTCGCAACTCGGACCCCCCCGACCATTCTACCTTGAATGGTGTGGGGGGAGGGGTCCGAGAAAGTGGTGTTCCCATTGCAAGCCCTACCTAATGTGGCAACTCCTCAAGAACTCAGACCCCCCCTTCTCTAATCCGCTTACTGGCTAACCCCCTCTCTGAGCTCCTCCTGGGTTGTTTTTCAATACTGGCCCCTCTCTCCTTTTGCCACATGTTATCCACTCACTTCCCAACCTATATACTCCTCCTCTCCCTACATGGCACCTGTATCCTTCACTACACATCACCAAATCCATACTCTTAATAACTCCATCGTGTTCACACCTCCTCTCACTTTGACATCTGTTTTCACACATCATCCACCTTCACGTCCATTCATCCTGTCTCCTAATTGTATGCTCACCTCCACATCTCCCCTCGTGCACGATGGGCCGACAACCATTCCAGCGAAGCTATTTCACAGGTATAGATGGCATCTGATGGGGTCAATACAGAGTGTTCTTAGCTTCCAAAAGCTCAGGCATAGACATAGAGTTAAGTCTCAGTCACATGTCTACGCAGATAGTCTCAGAAACACTTCAGTGAACTCTGCTCATGCAACTGGTTATATCCAGTGGCCTCCAATAGCTCATAGACATGCCATCGTTCAACACAAATCTCTGCTCTGTCACTCTGAGAACTATTTTTGGCCACTCAGTTCCTCCAGCACATGCATTAGTTCTGTCGCAGAGACAGTAGTAGTTTTATTTGATTAAGTCCAACATTTTCCTAGATTAAATGCAAGAGTGGTATTCTGTGTGAGATAAGAACCACTCTTGCTGATTAAGTCTAATGTCTTAGTAAATTTAATTATTTGATTTCTTAACAGTTCCCTAAGTTTAGGATTCAGTCCCCTAAGGACGAGAGCTTCTGCAAATCTTTTAAATAGTTAGTTTTTGGATATTGAAAAGGTCAGATTTTTTGAGGAAAGAATAACAATACAACATATTGGTTGGACTCGTTTTATGCATGGATTAAAGCCTTCTACTGGGTGAACATACTCTTGATGACAATGTTTTCGTTCAACTCTTCATGTTTTTTCATTCTTATCTTGAATACAATTTTTTTATTTGTGCAACGTGTATTTTATTTTCTTTCAGCTATTGTATGACTTATTTTTACTAATATGCAACCTGTCAAACAAATAATGCTTTGGTGAAGATTTTTTTTTTTTTGCAACCTATGGGAGTTATTGTGTTTTGATACATGTTTGATGTATCGAAATGATATTTTAAGTATTTAACTTCTTGCAACATATTATTCATTGAGTAGTTTGTTGTTTCACTCTATTTTCTATTATTTCACTGGTCTGTCATTAGTGTGTCATTAGCCAAGGAGGGTCCTTATCCATATCATTCTGCCAACCCGACCTTTCCTTTGTCTTGATAGAATAACCCTCTGACCAACCAACAAAAAGTTAAAAGAAGCATCATTCTAAACTGATAGGTGGCCTAGCTTTTCCCTCTGTTTTCTATTATTTCACTGGTCTGCCATTAGTGTGCCATCAGCTAAGGAGGGCCCTCATCCTTATCATTCCACCAACCCAACCTTGCCTTTGTCTTGATAGAATAACCCTCTGATCAACCAACAAAAAGTTAAAAGAAGCATCATTATAAATGGATAGGTGGCCTAGATTTTCCCTTTAGCAGTCAGGTGCAGACCTTAGGACCAACAGTTACAAAGTGGTATCAGAGCAGACAACAACACTTAGCCTGCTTTGGCTCACAAAAGAGTTAAAAAATATTTTTTTCTTAGAAAACGTTTACGGGGGAGGGAACCCTACCCTACCCTATCTATCAGAGAATGATTCAAACTCTAGGCTTAGATGGGTTGGAGAACAATCATGAGACTAGTTTACTAAGGCTAATATGAGCTTGTTGAAAGTGTTTACTGCCGCAAGGAGGTTATTTTCATAAGCTCCTTGAGGAGAAGGATTGCAGATTGAAATTTGTTGGGAATTTACTCAACAAAATAATTGAATCATGTTGAATTGCATTAGAAGAATCATATTGTTTCTTTGGGGGAATGATATATACTCCTATAGGAGTGGGATTATGCTGATAGGTGCTAATAACAAGACTTGTATGTGAATGGCAGAAAACCTATTATAGGGATGCTTGAGTCCAGTGAGGGAATGGACTGAACATGTTGTAAGGTTGCCTATAAAGGTGGGCTTATGAAGCCTCTAGTAATTACAATTGCTTCTTAAATAATATATTAGGCCTTGTGAGTATAATTCCCCATGTCTAGAGGCCTTATGTAAATATTTGAGGTCAACTTACTTGACCTATCATAACTAAAAACCTGCTATTGGGATAATTCCATCTTTGCAAATTCAAAAGGAGTCCTATGGAATGAGAATAACCCTCATGGAAGAAGTGAAGTGACATGAGAAATTTCAAAATATCATGGATGTGCTAAGGGAGTTTATATCCCTATTAACTTAAGGGCATGTCTATGCATGAGAATGCAATAGGTAATAAAGTGGAATACGTCTGCACTACAAGCATGGGTAAAATGCTTGGTGCACAAGGATACGATGGAATGCACATGGAAAAGATTGAGCATACATATAACATGCATATAGACTTATTATAGTCTGTCATTGGATGTAAAATATGGTGATTTCATAGATCATATGGTTAGTGATGATCTAATTATAGCAACATAAGTAAAATTTTGATGATATTGATTGTATATTACACTATGAGGATAAGGTAGAATGGTTAATGAAATGTTGATCCCAAATGTGGTAAAGGAAATGTTGGGGCACTTCTAGATGACCAATGGGTCATGTTGATATCTAGAGGTGGATGGTAGCCATATAGGTATGTCTTGGTATGATCAAGTAGTAGTGAGAGGGAATCTAGAAAAGGATTCCCTTGATAAAAGGGTTTGTTGACCAAGAATGGTTTGAGGAATGAAGAGAAGATAGATTGGTTGTATTGTTGCCTTGGGAACTGTAGAAATTGCTTAGACTATATTTCTGGGTTGTGAAATGTTTTTATAGAAATTGAGGCAAGAGTGTTTTCGTACTGGTTGTTGTCATGTAGAAAGGGAAACATAATGATGAATATGTCTGTGATAATTTCCATGTGAATGAATGCAAGATCTCAACATAGAGAGCAACATATTGTTAAGTATTCTGATGAGACTTGTCATAAGGATGGTTGTAAGATTTCTCACCTTTTAAACCTTTTTTTCTAGTTGGTCCAACTAGATCAGTATGCACAATTTCCAATGGTCTTGTCATTGAGTATTCCTTTTATTTTAAAGTGGTCTTTGTTTGCTTTCCTCATTGACAATACTTGCATAATGTATTGGTTGGTTTTGTGATTTGGGGCATTTCTCTGACTTCTTCTTTTTGATGACTTTGATGAGGTTATCAAAGTTTATGTGACCTGTTCTTTTGTTCCATATACAACCTTCATCTTCCTTTCCTAGAAAACACTTTTCATTTCCAATTTCACTTAATACATATATGTTGCTTGAAGTTCATGCAATTGTTGCAATCAATTTTCCTAAACCTTCTTTTCTTATCTCGCACTTATGTGAATCGAATGTAAGTTTATGACCTTGGTCACCCATTTGAATTACACTTAGAATATTATGTTTCATATCTTCCGCTAGTAGAACATTTTCTACCTTGGTATTCTTGTTTCCAGTTATGATTGTGCCTTTTCCAATGATTCTAGCTGAGTCATCATTACCAAAAGAGAGTGATGCATCTCTTTCCTTTCTTAATGTAAGAAACTTGTCTTCATAACCTGTCATGTGTTTTGAACAACCACTGTCAAAATACCAACCACTTTTTTTGTATTTATCTTGTAGAGGGAGTGGGCATTCTTCTTTGTTAAACTGATCCTGCTTTCTTATCCATATTCTTTGTTGAGGTTCCTATATGTGATTATTTTTATTCTTTTGTGATTCTCTAGGAGGGACTGTTATTCTACAATCTTTGTCCATGTGTCCAAAGATGTTGCATTTGTAGCATTCCACCTCAGTTCTTAGTGATTCAAACATGTTGTAGCTTCTTCTCTATGTTTCATTAACCCTTATTGGATAACCATTTTGTGCATGAATTTCAAAGTTGTTTCTGTTCCTTCTATTAGCTTTGCAATTTACAACTTTATGTCCAAAATTATTACATGCATACCATAAACCAAAAAATGTAGTTTGATACCTGGGAGTTGAATATATTTTGAAAGGAGTTACTCTTCTGAATACTTCTTCATCCTGAGGCCTGCTTGTTTCTGGCTGACGCTAATTTTGAAATATGACTCTTCTAGGTGGAGGAGTATCCGTGTGATCTTCCCTATAAAACTTCTTGTCTCCTCTAATTGTTTCTGCATAGATTCTTGGCTGTGTTTCTTTATCTGTGGTTTTGGATATTGACCCTCTTTCTATTTAACTATATCCTAGCCTGGACTTGTCATGATGTGGCCTTTGAATGTTGATAATATTATCCAAAACCTTTGAACTGTTCTTCATATTCTTCTATTGAAGGTATTTTCTCAATGTAACAACCTTTGCTTACAAATTTCAAATGATATTGTCTTTTTCTTCCAACTGTTCTTTGAGTTCTTCTTAAATTCTTTTGTCTTCTTCTATTTGAACCTTTAATTTAGTGATCATATGTTCTAGTTCTTCAGAGTTTGAATTTTGAATGTCTTCTTTCTTCTCTAGTTCTTCCTGGATTTTCTTGTTTTTCTTGTTTTCTCTTTTTATAACTTATATAGCACTCAACAATTCTTCTTTGTAGTTAAATTATTATTATTCATACTCCTCTTCGGTGTCTTATTTATTAGAGTCTTTTATTTCCATGAATAGAACTATTTCTGTCTCACTTTCATCGAATTCATCTTCTCCGAATGAGGAACAATCTTCTTTGGTGCAAATTTTTTTCTTGAAGACTTTCTTTTTGGTTATTTTTCCTTTATATGTTTGTTTGTTGTTTGAATCATCCTCTTCATGTCTTTTATTTTTCTTGTGAGGACATATTTTTAGAAAAATGACCAATACCATCACAGTTAAAACAAATCAATGGAATCTTACCTTTATATCTTCCGTCGGTTCCCTTTTTCAATCTTCTGACAAAGTTGACCACCTCTTCATCATCTTCCGAGATGCCACTGCTGCTGCTATATTATTTTTCCTTTTCCTTTCCCTTTTTCTTTGATCTTTTGGATTCTTTGAATGTTGTTTCTTTTATACCTAGATTTTCCTATTCAGTTCTCATTTCATAGGTTGTGAAGATTCCATGTAGTTCATACATGATTATTGAGTCTAGATCTTCTCTTTCTTATAGTGATGAGATATTAGGATCAAATCTCATTGGAAGATATCTTAGTACCTTTTGAACAATTACAGATTCATCAACTTATTCTCCCAATCCTATGATTACATTCACTATTTCATCAACTTGTAAGAAGTAAGCTGCAATATTCTCATGTTCCTTCATCTTTAGTTGTTCGAATGACCTCTGTAACTTTGAATCTTTGCTGCTTTGACTTTTGAATCTCCTTCATAAATATCTTTAAGTTTGTCCAAAATATCTTTAGAGGAGATACAATGTATAACTTTGGTATATACCGAATCAAAAAGACCATTTAGAAGTGCATTTGTGGCTTTTTAATTATTTAGAATGAGTTTCTTTCCATTGTCATTTTTTGAAAGAACTGTTGGTTCTTTGTATCCATATACAACTGATTGCCAAACCTCAAATCCATGTGCTTGCACATATGTTTTCATCCTTATTCTCCATAATGCATAGTTCTGTCCATCAAACTGTGGTATTCCATTTTTATACATACTGTTGCTCTCCATGATCTATCTTTTAGTGGCTAAATTGATTTCTGAAGGAACCCACTATGATACCAATTGTTGGATTAATGAGAGCGTGGGTGAATCAGTAATAGAGATTTTTAATCCTTTTAACCACAGTATGCAAGTGTTATTTATCTTTATGATAAATATATCATTATCATCCAATAAGTACAAAGTAAATAAACCATGAACAAATAAACAATCATACACATACACAGTACACCAATATTTTTTACGTGGAAACCCAATGCGGGAGAAAACTACATAATGATTTTTCTTATTTGTCTTTAAGAATTACATTCATTAGAAGCACCGAATTCCTTTGTTTTCTAGCTGCAACTGGAAGGAGGCTCTAACCCCCTATTTTCAGGCTACAACCTAAGGGAAGCTCCAACTACCCAATTCTCTGGCTACAACCAGAAGGAGGCTACAACCCCCTATGTTCTTCGGCTACAACCGGAAGGTGGCTACAACCACCTATCCTTTCCCCATCCAACCGCCCTGAAATATAAGTGTCAACTGTAGAAACTAAATATGTATGATCAATGAGATTTCTATGGTGAGGATTTTCAACAATGTTCGAAAAAACCATATTGTTGCTAATGGATTGACGACATTTCAGATCCATATCAGGATCCATCTTTAGGACAAGAAGCCTGGATTATAATTGAAGAGAGAAGCTTAATATAAATACTAAATGGAAGGATTAAATCTTAAAGGTCGGCTAGAGAGAACCCTAGTTTTAATTAATTTAATTTAAGTTTTTTCAAAATTTATTTGTTTTTAGGTTTTAATTTAATTTTAAATTTTCTTCTCTTTTAAATAAAAGGATTAGTAATTATAATGATTTAGATTTAAATGTTTTCTAATGTTTTGAGGAAACTTGAGTTATTATATGTTTTTAGGTTTTATTTTCATTAATTTGTTTTTTAATTTTCCTTTATTTAATTTTTTTTATTTTAATGTTGTTTATAAATAGGGTTTTTTATTTAATAATTATAATGATTTAGATTAAAAGTTTTTTAATGTTTGAGGATTAAATTAATGATTTTAATTTTAATTAATAACTATTTTAGTAAAGAATAGTTTTTCTTAATCACGTGTTAGAAAAATTATAATTATAATTTTTTTTTGAATTAAAAGTGTTTTTAATTTGAAATTAGGGTTTTCTATAAAGTTGATTACTTAGATATTATTTCCGTTTTATTAAGGGGAGACAATTTTAATTCATTTCTAGGACATTATCTCTATTGAGGTTGCTTGGATTTCTTTGAATTTCAATCGCTTCCCTAATGCGACGTTTAAACATGTGATGTTCTTTTGCCAATTTTTTTGTCTCTTCTAGGTGCACATGGTATTTTGTTTTCAAGGAGTGTTCTACTAAGGATGAGGTGAGAATACGTTCATTATTTATGTCGGCTCCATGATATTTAATTATAAATTGAAAGGAGCGCCCAATTTCGCCGATGTAGCATTTACCGCATGTGCATTCAATTTTGTAAATTCCTTTGCATTTGTGCGGGTCAAGTTTATCTTTGTCGGATCTCATATTTTGTTTGATGGTTTCATGTGGTTTGAAGAAGGTATTAATATCTTTTTTGTTGAGGAATATTACAATCTTGTATGTTACTCCTTGGATGAAGGGAAGGTAAGCAATGTTATTAGGGGTTTGGTTGTCATGAGGTTTAGGTGCTATGTTCGTTTTTACTTTGGCTTTTTTAATTGCATTTTTAATGTCTTTATTTTTATATCCAATGTTCCTGAAAATATTGGAAAGGTGATCTTTTTCTTTTTCAAATTGTTCTTTATCATAGATTCTTATGGCCCTTGTGGCAAGAGTTTTTAGGACTCCTAGTTTCTAGTTGGGGTGGTGATGGGATTTTGCATGTAGATAGTTCTCTATGTGGGTCTTCTTCCTATAAACTATATGTCCTAGGCATCCATTGTGTTTCCTATTAATTAGTACGTCTAGAAAGGGGATGCTACCATTTTCTTCAAGTTCCATTGTGAATTTTATGTCATTTAAGATGTTATTTAGGAGTTGAAAGAATTTTTCCAGTTCTTCTTTGCCATGGGGCCAAAGTACATTGGTGTCAATAACAAACCTTTTCCATATTATCAGTTTTAGAGGATTGGATTCTAGGGCTCTCTTTTCAAAGTTTTCCATAAAGAGATTGGCAATGATCGGGAACAATGGAGATCTGATTGCTACCCCACTAGTTTTTTCATAAAATTCCCCTTGGTAACTGAAGAACGTGGAGTGAAGACAAACCTCAGCTAGTTTCATTATTTCTGGGTCAGTTACTTCTTTTCCAACCTGAATAACTTCATCTAGGGGGATTTTCATGAAAAGGGAAACTACGTCAAAGCTTATGAGAGTATCTTCAGGTTTTAGTTTTTCATTTTCAATGATTTTGATGAATTCATTGGAGTCTTTTATGAACAAGTCAGTATGGCCTACTAGGGGGCTAAGAATATTGGCTACATGTTTAGCTAGTGCATAGGTTGGTGAACCTATGGTATTCACTGTGGGTCTAAGAGGAACCTCCTTTTTGTGAATTTTCGGTAGGCCGTAAATCCTAGGAGTGATTTCTTTTCGGGGTTCAGATGTATTTTGGTTGTTTCATCTAACTTGGAGTCATTGATGGCTTTCTTAACATCTTTTATAATCTTTTTTATGGCATTGTTGGGAATTTTCCTATAGATTTCACTTTGGGAAAGGTGTTCAATCATTTTTGTGTTGTAATCATTTTGGTTCAAAAGAACTGTTGTGCCACCTTTATCTTCTCTAAGAATAACTAAGTTTTCATTATTTCTGAGGTTTTTTAGAGATACACATTCTTCCTTGCTGATGTTGCTTTTTGGAGGTTTCACATTTCAAAGAATGAGGGAGAAGTCTTGTCTTACCTAGTTTTTGTCTTTGTCCATTAGAGTTTGGATACCATTTTCAATGCAGCAGATGATGGCAATCATAATGGAGTTTGGGGAAACCACAAAGTTTAGAACTTTACCTAGGACGCTAAGCTCGACTCCTTCTGGATTGTACAATGAGAGATTTATTACTTTCTTGTTATCTTCACTATTGTTTATTAATCATTCTCTTTTCCTATTGCGAGATTGTACATGATTTTTCCCGGCATTAATGGCTTTCCTGTTGCTAGCATCTTCATTGGTATCTTCGATGTTGTTTATTAATCATTCGAGTTTAAATATGATCTTGTTGCGAGATCATACATCCTCGTTCTCGACCTTAATGGTGGTCATGACATCTAATGTTTTCCATAATTCTAGTTTTATGGTATGCACAAGCTTAAGGTGGAGTTTGAATGTGGTTTTGGACAGGTATTCCGAGTTGCATCCAATTCTTTTAATTTCGCCCCTAGTTATGGATAGTCCTAGCTTAAAGAAGGCTAATTTGTTCCATTTGTTTCTTGTCTTGTGTTCAATCTAAGTCAACAACTCTCTTCTTAATTTTAACCCTGAGCTCTTCAAGAGAATGAATTTCATACATAGTTTCCCTTCCGTGCAGGAAAATAATTTGATCAATGAGATTTTTGTGGTGAGAATTTTCAACAATGTTCGAAAAAACAACTATGTTGCTAATGGATTGTCGATGTTTCACAACATATTTTGTCAAATCTTTCACTGTATACTCATTGTTAGCACTCTGTAATTTGTCCAAGGCTGTGAAGGTAGTCATAGAGGCAACATCAAAACCACTTCGAGTCAGGGATATAGCCCTCCAAGACTCAGAGAGGGATCTCTCTGTCAAATTTAGATTTGTTTGAAATAGGATATTAGGCTAGTTATGCAGAACATGGTTTGTTTTTTATTTGAGGTGTTTGGCTGAATGATTTGCTTTAGAATCCCATTGGGCTATGGGGTCTGTGTCAAAACTTAAGGTCAGATAAACAACTTTTAAAGGGATTCTTCATAGGGAAAGATAGCCAAGATACTGTATCAATTAAGATAATATGTGATGGAAAGATAGAACAGGTGAGAGGTTCATTTAAGTAAAGAAGCATTCAAGAATTTATTTAACTCAAAAATAGAAGAATAACATGCAGACTGATAAAAGGCCAAATACAGAGTACCTGAGGTAAATTCTATTCTTTAACTTCCTTTTAACAGTTGGAATTAGAAAATAAGGTGATAACAGAGTAATAAAACATTAACATAGCAAGAAAAACATCACCAATGTCCAGACGCAAGAATCCTGTGCACCAATTCCTTTGTATTACTGGTGGATCTAAAAAATCATAGAGAACAACCTTTCTGGGTGCAATGATCAACCCATTTTACATTAAAATCATATGAATAAATAGGATAGATCTCTACATAAGTTTCATAAGTCAGATTCAACCACCTCGGCTAAAAATAGCCACAAATCCCCAAAAATCTTGAACTGTCCGCCATGAAAGACGGGCCGAATTGCTGCAAACAAGGGGTTTGCAAAGACATTTGTTTCTCTTCAATGCTGACACCTGGGAAAAAAATGAAGGAGGTTATTGTATATGGGCATGTTCTGGACAATCCTTTGGTTTCACCAAATTTTCCTCCAGCTCATCGTAACAGCTCTCACAAAATCAGGACTGTAACAGAAAAATGAAAAACTGGAAAAAGGGTCTCGAAGATGGCTTCGATTCTCCCTCCTCATGGCACCTGTGAAAAAATCGAGAGAGGTTTTTGTTCTTCATCCCGTTATGGAGAAAAAATTCTTTCGGTTTCTTAAAATTCGTTTTTCGTTCTCCCTGAATCGGTTTCAGAAGAAGACAACTGAACAGGAAAAAATGGGTGATTTTTTAAAAAATATTGGGGAAAGTGGTTTTTTTCCGGAAGGCGGTATTCTAGACCCCCCCTAAGGTGGTAAGAGGTTTTAGTGGGGGGGGGCGGGTCTGCTGGCTTGTGGAGATGACACCTGTTTGGGGGGTGGTTTTATAAACTATTTCATTCAGGACCCCCCACTCTCGTTAAACTTCGGATGGTGAGGGGGGGTCCATAATTTTTATCATCCATTGATTTATTTTATGGGATGTGATGTGAGAATTTATGGGTGGGTAGAAATTAGGATAGTATTAATTTTTATTTTTGTTTTTTATTACTTTATTTTATTGTTTTATATGTTTTATTACGTGTTCTAATTTTATTTTATTTTAAATTATCCTATCGAAACAACTTTGTTAGGCTAACAAGTATTAGAAAATGTCACTAACCCTTTAACATTATTCGTTCAATATCATAAGTTCATTTATTCATGGATGGGAGGTGGGTGAAGTAGGCAATAGGACAAAGGGGAAAAGGGAGTGAGGGCTCAGTGGAGGATAAAATATGTAGCATGGAGCGGAGGGGGTCTGATGCGATGGATGGATGACACGTAGGGATAGGGCCCATCGGAAAAAACTAACTCATTCCGGACCCCCCCCCACAACCCCTCGACCCTCCACTGTTAAAGGTAGAATGGTCGAGGGGGTCCAGAATCGCCTGTAGACCGTCCATCTGCGCATTTTCATGATGACCGTAGATCTGTGAGCACTTGTTAGTCACCATTCCAGACCCCCCCCGGCTGTTAAAAGTAGAACAATCAAGGGGGTCTGGAATCCAATGTTAGTCGTTGATCTACACGCCGCTAGATCGACCGTCGATCTAAGCACGTTCTTTATTCTCTAGGCGCGAATGCAACAAAAACTTAGGCTTAGTGCTTTTTGTGGGTTTTGTGCATTGCTTCCCTTGCTTTTGTCTCCATGGGGTTGGGAAACACCACTCAATGCCAACAATCATGAATTTTCTTTTCTTTTCCTTTCCTTGAAAATAATTTGCAGAAATGAAATATTATTTGCAAGCCAAAATACATCCAAAGTGAAAATTTTCTAGTCAAGAGATGATCCTATGAATTATAGGGTTATAACAGTGGCTCCACCTGGGGATGGAAGCTCTTTTGGGAGGTGTCAATAATCATTGAATTGTGAACATGCAGACTGGTGCCTTATTCTTTGGGCTGATCCCAAAATCTTATTCTGCAACCTGTACCTGTTTTGATCTTGCAATTGAAACCAAATCAAAATGAACACTGCTGAAAAAGAGATGCTTGGAATGATTAGCTTATTCACATTCTCCTACCTACCCTATACTACTGAAAATCATGCTAAATCAAATAATAAAAAAATTCCAATGAATCCAATCAAGTAGTTGTTGAGACCAGTGGACTGCTTGAATGCTTGTTAGCATAGTCAAAAAGGAAGCCTGACCTTTTTCCCATAGATTCAAAACTGCAAAGTGTAATGGCCGTTGCTGAAAACATGATTGATCTTTACAATAGATACCTCGACAATCCCAAAGAACCAAAGTAATTCCAGGGATAGATTGGGGCTCTCCAGTGAACAATTTCTCCATATAGTTGTCTATAGGATCAAGGTAGAACTAGCCTGTTCCTTCATATTCAAACTTAACCAACTCAAATTCATGATTTGATGCTATGGTTGTGCTATTTGCATCCTCATGCACTCCCTGACATGGCTGCAACTTTTCTGATGGGTTTTGAAAAGATGCTTCTGCTGAACACAACCCTATAGCTGACTGTCTGATCATATCCATATCATAACAATTTTTGAAAACATTGGGGATAAATGAAAATTGACTTTGAAAACACACAATATCCAAAATATCAGCTATAGGATCATAAAATGCTTTAGATAATGGTGGAATTGGCTCTACTAGTTCTTCGTGGCCTACATTGTGACTTTCAACTTGAATCTGACCAAGATTCCCCCTCAAAATTTGAAATGAATTAAAGCATAGAGGCAATGAATCCAGATGGATCATCTCATCACCTGTTTCGAGCTTCGTGACTTCATCTGAGGTTTGACCTTCAAAAAGGCTTAAGGGCTGCACCTATGGATCAGCTTCTGTGTCACCCTTGTCCTCTTCAACAGATGCATTAGAACATTCCTTTGTCTTATTGTTTACAATCTGCTGGCAATGTTTTCTCAAGAGTGAGGCAAAACATACAAGCAAGCAATTTGCATTTTCTTGAAAATTTTTTGCATCTTCCTCCTTCAAATCATATGTTGTTGATTGCTTTGAACAATCTACATCTATTTCAGCCTCATGATCATCATCATACTGATCACACTTGGGTATATTGTCCAAGTAAGGAATGTCATCAAACATGCACATCATATCAACTGGTTTTTCCCCTGCAAGTTGAGATGGAGCTTCATCTTTGGCTTTGTCGTGAATTGAATACATGAAAGAATCATTATCCAAACCATGGTACCTAGGGCGATCTTCAAAATGTTTTGGAACAATGACCTTTTCTTTCTCTGAGATCAATGGAACATTATGTATTTGAACATCAAGCTTTTCTCTTATGCTAATATTCAGCATCATCTCTTCCATGGTGCTGGCCAGAATGTCCAGTTTAGCTTCTGAAGATTTCAGCTGCTCCTTTTCTTTGTTATTTACCTTTGACCTTTTGATCAACAAGTTGGTCTCCACATGAACTGCAATGTTCTGCATTTCTTCAAGGCTTGCAGTGTTCCTTTCTCTTAATTGGAATTCCATCTCAGGATCGAAGGCATCTGGGAAATGCAAGTGGGCTGATCAGGGTGGCCTTATATCAACAGGCATTGCATGATATACCTTATTGAACCTTGCTGAAAACTGTTGTACTGTTTCCCCTGGTTGTGTTTTCAAATGGTCATACTCTTCCAGGATGAGAAAGAAATTTCTCATGATCATCCATCGATCTAGGAAAACTTGCACAAACTGATGGAAATTGTTAATGCTTGCAACTGGGAGATT
>JZKD02S1674050.1:321029-340612 GCA_000966675.3 Picea glauca | reverse complement strand
CATGACGCATCATCATCAAGGTTAAGTGGTTCATCATCATAAAAATCTAGATCACTTGCGAGCAAGTGTCCTCAAGGAATAAGTTTTGTCAGTGCGCCAGAGCGGGATGTTACATGAAAACAAAAGAATAGTCAAGGAAATCAAAGATGATTGCAAAGAAGTTTTTTATCTTTTAGACAAAGGATCATTGAACATTGGAAAAGGCAATTGTACAGGACTCCTGGGACAGATAAATATTGTAATACATCAATTAAATTTTAGAGAAAATTTGAGTGAAATTCAAAAAGAAATTTCACGGCTAAGAGAAATGGATGTAAACCTAATAGAAAGGTTGTTAGTTGAGCCCAACTTAAAATTATAGTCGATAAAGTTTGCAGATAAAGGAATTGAAGACCGTCTTTCCAAGATACAGAGAAAGGTTTATCTACTTGAACCAAAAGACCTTCCAAAACCCTCCAGAAATTTTACACAGTTCCTGGAGAGATGCATTGAATGTATTGGATCAAAAGAAGGAGAGCCATCAACAAAATAAAAGTATCATTTGGAAGATCTTTACTTCCAAGAAAATAGAGAAATGGAGAAGATCATGCAAATGGTTTCTGATCTATTTTTAACAAATAGTTAGTCACTAGGAATTAGGAAATCACCAACCGTCTTAAGATTGGTAATTTTGTATAAATAGAATTTTTCAAGACTAAGAGAAGGATTTTTCTAGAGGGGATTGTAAAGAGAAAATTTCCTTTTGCCAGAATTAATACAATATAGATTGAAGATTCCAGATCTTGTCAAGCCTGAGTTATGTGTTTCTCTGTCATTTCATCTTTTATTTCATACCTTCGTTAAATGCTTTCATGATGTAACTTCTATTGTGGTGATTAAACATTCAAATTATCTAACCGTTCACAGTTTTTCCTCTGTTTCAGTTGTCAGCGGATATAATACCTATGAACGTTTTAGAACTCTGAAATTATATACTTCTTCGAAGGTTTCGTCCTTCTTTGCTCTATTAGTATAAAATGAGATTCCTCTTAAATTGATGCCTCATTTTTGTTATACAACTACATGTTTCCTTTTCTTTCTTCATTCCATGCACTGTCTCTTTTAAATTTGACTCAGATACTAGAAAAGGCCTTCATCTCTGTTATACTATTGATCCATAATTTGGAAGTTTTGTTCGTATTAATTCAAACCAGAAATATGCGACCCTTGAAAAAAAAATTGACTTTAAAAAAAGGAAACCCTTTGCTTTCATGACTATTCCAGTTACCAGACAAACTAATATAGAACCCGGTCTATCAGATCAAATGAGCATTGTGTTAAACCTATTCAATACCATATTACAAACAACAAATACACGGGTAGAACTTGAATGTTCATGGGCTGCAATTGAAAGGGATATTAGCATCCAAGAACAATGGGAAGCTAGACAGAGACAGTTAAGGAACCAACTGTGATCTCACTTTCCATTAAACTAGTCTTTTTACCCATTAATTATCTCTACCTTTCCAGATGCCTTGACGATATACTTTAGAGCCTTAAAGCATAAACTCAGGAACAACATCTTTTTGGCATCATTGCCGGGGAGCAAAGAAACGAATCTTTTCCCTGGGAAGAACGACATTGAGTTTTTCTTTCTTTGATAGTGAACAAAGATAAAAAAACCCTTCAAAGTCTACTTTTATCTTTCACTTGGTGACTCCACGATAAGGAAACTAGCTTTCAGCCGAAAGAACACTAGAAAGAATCCAGATGACAAGCAGACCTCGCCAGTATTTGATTCGAAAAATATTTTAAAATTAAGAAGATTTCTTAGACAAATCGTTTCGTCGACACATACTATCTATCAAACTAATTCTACACGATCGAACATCAGAAGAATACTTGAGAGATTTTTCTCCCTCCCCCTTTCAATTGATATGTGATCTTTTCCCAAAGTCCATACTCCTACTATCGAATGCTCCGACGAATGTCCTGTGTATCCTGATTTAACCCCCGTGAATTCTCCAATATATTCGTCTTAAAAGCCTGGAGAAACAACCTATCTTCATCTTGGGCCTTCTTTCTCCAGTTTCCCATTCCTTGATGATCAGTTCCCCATAACCTTTCTGTCACATTCAAGTACAACCCAAGTTTCAATCTCAAATCTATCAATGCCTGCGCATGGAGGTGCGGGGGTTGGAGGCGGTGCTATAGGTGGTGCCACAGGAGGAGCGACAGGCAGCCAAGTACCACTCCCTGGAATTTTTTCTAAGGTGGTTTCCAGATATGCCCCTCTTGTCCTCTTGGTTCCCCTACATGACCTTCCAGAAAATTACATGAAAAATCTCCCAAAATTTACAGGGGAAAGCGATTTAACTGCACAAGAACACAACAATTTCTTTGACCAATTTGTCGATATCCTAGGACTCGAACATGAAGATGTCTACTCTAGAATCTTAGTAAAAAATTTTGAAGGGCAGGTTAGAACCTGGTTCCGAGGCTTAGCAGCGGGATCTTTAAGGACATACGATGAACTCGAAAGTGCTTTCATCAGACAATGGGGAGAAAGAAAAGATCACCTCTATTATCTAACCAAATTCAGGGCTCGTAGAAAAAAACATTATGAATCAGTTCTCGAGTTCACCTAAAGATTTAATAAATTATATAATAAGATTCCCATTGAGGTCAAACCTTCTCATCCTGTAGTGAAAGTAACTTTCACTGGAGCTTTCGACCCTAATTTTTCCCTACTATTAAGAGAGAGGAGATCAGTAGACCTCACCAAGATGCAAGACGATGCCCTAGAAATTGAATCAAACATGATGGCTTCAGGAAATATAAAATCCAAAACGGAGGTTGAGAACAAAGAAACCAAAAGATACAGAGAACAAGGAGGATCTTCAGGGTCAGGAAGATCTTTGAGAGAGAAAATGGACGACATGGCTAGGATAATTAAAGAGTTGTATAATAAGATTTCAAAAATGAAATTAGATCAGACAAAAAATGACCATTTTCCCAGAAACGATTTCAAAAGGAATCCCAACCCTCAAGTCCCACAAAGACAAATTAAGAAAGAGGATCAGAAAATCCCAACCCCCTTCAAGAGTGAAAACTTCATTGGAGAGGAAGATTTAGAAGATTTTGAGGAATTAGAGGAAGATATAAACAATATGGGTGATTATGAGACACAACCCTATTTATCGAGACAAGATTATGACAAATTATTAAACAAAGAAAATAGATTGGAAAATGACCTAAATAGTAGTACTTCTGAAGATTTGACCTACCAGGGTATTGCTGATGGTATAATGGCCGAGCTTCAACAAAAGTACAATCTAAGGCCTAGAAACAGGAGTGTTGCAATCACCCAAATGAAAATGATCTTGCCAAGGAACGAGACAGATGAGATAGTTTCAAAAAATGTTGAAAATTAGATTGAAAAAACTAACATAATGAACAAACAGCCCACCAAGACTAAGGTAGCTGAAACACCCACAATCAAAACACAGAAAGAAAAAGTTCTTGCAACAGAAACAAAACCTTCACCACAAAGGAAAGATGATAAGAAGGGGACCGAAGCCCAAACCATAGAGAATGACAAAATTGCATGGAGTTTTAATATAGAAAATGAAATCAATAAAATCAAGATCCCCATACCTCTTTTCGAGCTGGCAAAAAACCCCATATACAGAAAACAAATCGCCAAGATGATTGGGTTTTAAGAAGATGAAAGCCAAGCCGATGCCATTAACTTAGAAGATGACAAACCAAACATAATTTTTGGTCTACATTTCGAAGGCACCAAAGACACAGTTTCCCCCTTCTATATTACGTTAACCCTATTCGACCAACTACTCCACAACTGTATGCTCAATTCTGGAGCATCCCATAATGTAATGCCTAAATCCATTATGGAAAAATTGAGTCTCGAAATCACCAGGACTTATGGATATTTATATTCTTTCAATTCAAGGAAAGTTAAGTGTATAGGCATGATTAAAGACTTGGTGGTAAATTTGGCTCAAATACCTGTGAAAAGCATGCTCATGGACGTAATGGTCACCGATATCCCTCCAAAATATGGTATGTTGTTATCTAGATCCTGGGGTGCCAATCTTGGGGGATCCCTCCATCTTAACATGACATATTCTATGATCCCAGTTTTTGGAGGACAGTTCACGTGCATGTACAGAGAGACTAGGTTGGCATTCACGATAAGTGATCCGCGCAACCCGAATAACCACCCTGTATATATTGCTGATCAGGATATAGGTAATTTTATTTTATCCATTGATGATGATATTGTTTTAGGTATAGATTAAAGTAGTACAGAAGAAAAAATAGAAACAAAAAAAAATGTATATAGCACTGGTGTGTGGAAGATGTTTTTTGATGACGCTTCATCTTACCTTGGAGCCAAAGCTAGGGAACTCCTTGTGGCCCCTAATAATCAATTTGTAATCCTTTTTTCCTATAGACTCCAGTGGAATGTGGACCACACTAATAATGTATGCGAGTATGAAGCCTTGGTATTAGGGTTGGAAGAGGCTAGGAGAATGAAAATAAAAAACCTCGAAATATTTGGTGATGCCAAGCTAATCGTAAAATAGGTAAACCAACAATACCAGGCCAAACATCCTAGGCTGAGGTCTTACAGGAATTGCGTCTAGGATCTGATTGAAAATTTCTTATCCTCTGTCAAAGTCCACTACATTCCAAGAACTGAAAACCAGCAGGCCGATGCATTAGCCAAAGCAGCCTCAACCTTCACACCTCCCACCGCTTTCAAACTAAAATACCATATACAAATGAGACACTGACCTTCCATACCCAATAACATACAACACTGGAAAGTTTTTAAGGATGATGAAAAACTGCGTAAATTTTTAGAATCGATAGATGAGTTTGCCAAAACTCATGCCGACCAAGAAAACCAAAACAATCCTATTTGGATTATGCTATAAGGGGAAGACCCCTAGGAATTCCATGATAAAATCACCAATCATCGAATGCTTGTTCTAAAAAATAACTAGATCCCCAAGGGCCCGATTCCCTTAGAAAGGTTATTTAATCAAGATGATATCCCATTAAGATCCACCTTACAACCTCAACCTCAACCACAAGAAATATGATTATGAATGCTTAAAATGTTAGTTGGAGGATAGGAGGTCTCATCATGATCTGACCTATCATGTTCATGGATATCTGGTGGTATGGATTTACCATCATCTGGTCCCCAAGGCAGGGTAATGGCTCTCAGTTGCATGGTTGAGAGAAAGGGGGTCTCATAACAAGCCAACCTTCTCATTTTTTCTACGTATTATTGGGTGACACTGTCATTATATGGACACCACGGCAGGGACCTTCAACTTGTCCCTAAAATTTCAAAGAAACAAAGAATGGAAAAACAATGGGCTTGGAAAAAGTTGCATTGCAAATAAAGGTGCCACATACCCTCTACAAAGGAACCCATGAATGAGACACTATAGCCTATTGTATGTCATGAACCCCATGCCCATTAAGTCCTGAACCTTAACCACTTCACCCACTTTACATGGCTTAGAGAGGGATCTCTTGGAAACTCTCCTTGACATAGGGCAAGATCTACCCAATAGGACACCTCATCAACCCTCCCATATTCAATCTTGACAAGTCGCATAATTTCTTTGAGAACTTATTGTTTGACACAATAATCTATGATGCATGTTCTTAGGTGGCTCATATATTGATTTGATTTACTTATGATGATTCTATGACTTGATATCCTTGGAGGGTGTGCTTACTTGTCTTTGCAGGACCTAGTTGGTGGACAATTTTGGAGGAACAAGCCTAAAATGGGATTTCATGGGGCTTGAAGCCCACAGGTGGATGCCAAGGTCCTGCATGACGAATGAGAGAGATGAAACTTCAGAGGCCTAGAGGATGATTTGGACGACATAACCTAGCCCCCACATGCCAAATTTGTTTCCTAGGAGAGACAAAACGTCACCTTTAGAGGCATCACAACACTTAGGGGGTTAGGGTAGGGTTGTGAGGTTGATATGCATTTGAACAAGGAAATTTTGAGGTGGTTGAGGCTTTGAACATGAAGGAAGTGACTTGGATGCTTGACACGTGGCTTTGGGAAGCCTTACTGCACTCCTCCAACACCAACTACTTGCTCCTAGTGCCAAAATGTCCCCTAAAGGGGTGACACCACTTTGAATTAGGGTTTCTTCTCGTGTAAAAGAAAATTTTAAGTAAATTGTTTAATATTATTTTGTAAAAGGGGAAAGATTAGGGCTGTTGGCCCTTATTCTTGTGGTTTACCCTAATATTATGTGGACAAACTATTTTGGAGAAATGTTTTATAAATAAGAGATCATAAGATCTCATTTTAGCATATCTCTCCCATGTGGAGAAGGATACTTAGCTAAAATTTTCTCTATCCTTGGAGCAATTCATCTCTCTTTGAAATTGTTACGTTTTTCTCTTGCTAATGATGGAATAAAGTGATGCTCTACACTAGGAGGATTTTTCTCATGCTTGTGGACGGATTATTCTTGGTCACTTAGGGTTTGAATTTGCATCTATTTGGAATTGGTATGGAAATTATGCATTTATTGTCTTGAAATTGTTGCTTTATTCCATAATTGTTAGTGGATAAACCCTTGGAGGAGTATAAGGGCATACACCCTCCCCAAGATTCATTTAATTTCATGTGAAAGGTCATTAATTTTGATGATTGTAGCTATGTGAGACATTCTCCAGCTTACAAACCCGTGAGATGTGGATCATTGCAACTATGTGAGACATTCTCCAGCTTACAAAGCTAAGAGAAATCCCCTGAGAAGGGTGTGTGGTTCCTATCTAAGACAGAGCTGGAACATAGATATGACCTCCTCCATATAGAGAGTTGAGAAGAACTCCATAAGATTCTCCTGTGTAACAAAGTGAGAAAGGTGATCTGTAGAGTTGGACGTGCTTATGGTTGAGCACAAGGTGAACATGTGAAATACAAAAGTGATGGGTGCATTATCATGAGAACATAAACAAAGATGGTGTATTGGCCTCCTCTAAGAAGAAGATTTGATGAGAAAATCCAGATGAATCTCCTGTATAATCCATTGGGAAAGAAGATCTGTTGAGTGGATGTTCCTGTGGACAAGCACAGGAGAACATGATCCTAGTGGCCGAGCACTAGTGAAGAAGTGGTTCTTGTGTGTAATGCAGTGAGCTAGAGATATGGAAATACCTATGGATGTGCCCCTAGTGGATGCGTTCTAGTGATTGTATCACATCCATTTCTATATTGTTCAAGATTCACACCTACCTGTAACCCTAATTGTAATGTAAAGGGTACAGGTCGGCCCCACCTTAATGTGACTGAAAATTAATGTAAAATATAATTAATCTAGTTAATATTAATTATATTATAAGCTAGTGAGGTCGGCCTTGTTGTGCCAATATACACTTTTGTTGACAAGCTAAGTCTAGTATAAGTAAAGGTAAATTCACCATGGAGGAATCATATCTTTCATGTGAGTTTGGAAGTTTCAGCAATTACACCTTCTTGGGAAAAGTGCGCACCTCTCTTGGGCACTAGTATTCTAGTGTTTGAGAACCCTATTTTGTTATAGGTTTTATTTGTGGTGAAGGTATTTCTCTTGAAGAATATAGAAAAGGATTTGGATGGGTTTTCTTCCCTTATTGAGAAGGGTTTCCGAGGATAGTTCTTGTGTTCTTGTGCATGGTGCTTCTTCTTGTAATCTTGGTTGTTGCAACATTAATGGTTATGGTTAAATGCTAAAAATGGAATGAACTTCATGATTAACCTTTATTATTGAAAAATAAACATGGTATTAGAGCATAGGTCTTGAAGAATCCATTGCACAAGAAAATTTCAGTCATCCTCTCTCTCTTCTTCAAAACCTTATGACCCTCCTAGGGTTTCCAGAAATTTCGTATGACCTACCTCTTTGACAAGTTTCAACACTTGTCACTTGGAAGTTGGGGATAAAAAGTGCATAGGAGTGTATGATCGCCTTCAGCACGCCTCCAACAAGCTTTAGATTTCATTTTCGAGCATTTTGACATTTTGTCCCTAGGGTTTCGCTAATTTCTGCAGAACTTTCAGTATTAGGGTTTATGCAACTCGTTGAAGGAGCTCTTCAACTCACCCATGTTCTCCCATATTTCAAAGGCTTATTTTTGGCAGTCATAATTCCAAAAAAACCTAAAATTTCTAGCCTATCCTAGCCGTTAGGTTTTCTAGCCTAGTTGACAAAGGGTTGTGAAGAGTTTAAAATTATGATGAACAAAACTATGATGGAAGTTAAGCTTGATGGATCAAGAAACTTCAAGTTTCTAGAAGACAAGACTTCAAAGGAAGACTTATTGTGGGTGATAAGAAAAGGTGACACTGTGACTACCTCCTTCATGAAGATGTCAGAGGATAGAGATCAACCAAGTGCCATTGGAAAAATCATATTAGCACCCTCAAGTATGAACTTGTATATATATTATTTGTATCATTATCATAAGGGTAATTGCAGGATGAAGGAAGCTTTTTCTGAATCCATGGATCCAAAAGGATCTCAGTGCATTCAGAGGAAAAACACACTAGAAGTGAAGACTCTAGGTTTGATTGTTGTAATTTTCATTCCTCTAACCTATAATTCTAAAGTTTGCCACATTACAAGTAAGTGTTGTAGTTGTGACAACAATCCTTAAATTGTTTTGATTATAGAGATGCAATCATTATTCTCCTTTAGGAGATATTCTTGTTTGTGTTCCACTTCTTTTCTTGTTCCAAATAGGTTAAGATCAAAGGAAGATGTTTATCCTTCAGAGGGAGCCACTTGACTTAGAGGGAGTTGAAACTATTTGAGAAAGAGGAAGAATAGAACCATCATTGGGGAAACCAATGAAATAATACATGATCAGAATATTTCTATGATTCTATGGGAATAAGCATGCATGCCACAGTATATGTTCAGAACAAGAGTCTTCACTAGAGTTTGAAAAACATAACTCCCGAAGAAGTCTTCACCGAAATGAATCCTGAGATTGAACACATCAGGTTATTTGGGTGCCCAGTGTATTTTCATGTAACCAAAGAGAAGAAGTCCAAGCTAGATACTTTAGAAAGAAATGATACAATGAATCTTCAAAGACATTCCAAATCAACATCCCTGGTCAGAGACAAATTGAGACAAGCAGAGATGTTTTTCTTGAATAAGAGATAACCTTTCAAAGATCCATAGAATCTCAGATGGATATTGATAGTAAGACAATACCTTCTCCCCCTTTAACAGTTCATAGGGATACAAACATTATTCTAGTTGATCCAGTTTCTCCAGTTGATATGTTCAGAGATATTGAAGTAGGGAATAAAATGCCTACCTAGACTAACTCTGCAAGTGGCAAAGAAACATACAATCCTCTCAAGTCACATCCTGAGAAAGTTAAAGAGATTTTCAAGCTATCCTTCAGTCATGAGCCACTTCATTGATGTTGAGCCTCCTTGTCTTAGAGAAGCAACAAGAGAATAGGTATGGAAAGATTCCATAACGGAAGAATGCCAATATATCTTAAAGAATGATGTATAAGATATTATTCAAGGACCAGAAGGCAATTCTGTGGTAACTTCCAAGTGGATCTATAAGATCAAGCATGAAACTGATGGAAGTGTCGAGAAATACAAAATGAGATATATAGCCAGAGGTTTCTCACAAGCAGAGGGAGTTTTCTATGATGAGACACTTGATCCAATAAACTTGATACACTTCCATCCATACTACCATCCATGATTTGGAAACTATATCAGATAAATAGATTCTTGATGAGTTTGGATTTCAGCAAGAGTGTTTCTGATCCAAAACTATATCATTACAGTGTTGGTGACAAGAGCCTGATTTTGTTGACTTATTCAGAAAGCCTTTTTGTTGGATACAAGTAATCCTTGAATTCTGAATTTGAGATGAAGAATATGAGTATGATGCACTACTTCTTGGGACAAGAAGTATGACAGAGGACCGATAAGATTTTCCCGATTCAAGGAAAATATACAATGAAAATATTAAAGAAGTGCAGTATGAAAGAATTCAAAATCCATCGTGATGAATTGAAAGAATAATATTGATGATGATTCAGACGAGACAGATCCACAACTGATTGGATGACTGATGTATCTGGTTAACACCAGATTTGATTCATGCCATGCAGTGAATGTGCTTAGTCATTTCATGAGTCAACTGAGATAGACTCACTAGATAACAACAAAACATGTATTGAGATATATACGAGGCACAATTGGATATGGCCAAAGACATGCCTCTAGTGTGAACTTGAGTTTGCAGGATATGCCAATTTGGATTGAGCATAAATTACAGTGGACTGAAAGAGCACATCTGGTTGATGTTCTACCATGAAGTTTGCCATGGTTTCCTGATGCAGCAGGAAACAAAACTCTGTGGCCTTGAGTACCACAGAGGAAAAGTATATAGCATCGAGTGTGCGAAGTAATGTGGCTTCATAATCTTCTGATAAATTTACTTGACCATGAGATGGATCCTATGATGATAACCAAGAGTCGTCTGTAAAGCTCCTTGAGAACCCAGTGTTTCCCTGATGGATTGAAACACGATGAGATAAAATATCCTTATATCAGAGATATGATGCAGAGGAAAATCATACACATGTAGTACCTTCCTACACATGAGCATATTACAGACATCTTCACTAAACTAACTTGGTGAAGAATTCCTCCTTAGTTGAGAGGTAGTGTTGATGACTCTGGCCAAGACAAAATTCAAAGTACATCTATGTGAGACTTGGAATAATGAAGAATTCCTCCCTATATGAGAGGGAGTGTTGATGATTGAAGCTATGTGAGACATTCTCCAGCTTACAAACCTGAGAGAAAGTGATATGAAAATAGGGGGATGACTTGTTTTTCTATGCAAGCACCCTCTACTCCATTAAAATAAACTTCAGGACCTTTCTCAATGTCTTTGTTGTGCAAGAGGATTTATGTGTCAAGTTTATGCTTCTTTTAGGTGTTTATGTGTGAGGTTTTTTAAAGGTTAAATATGCTGATTAAATAATACAACAACAAACATAAATTGCAGCAAATAATATCCAACAAACTCACAACAACAACAACATGATAAAGGAGTTCACCCCCAACTGGGCTACATCTCCTTGAGCCTCCATCAATGGACTAGGATCTCTGGGATTAATTTGTATAAATTCTTTTACAAGTTGCTTCTCAACTCCAATGGATTTACTAACTGTACCATTGGGCTTAGAATACATAAAACCACCAAAAATGACTATTAGATATTTGAAAATAGACCATGGCTCATCTGGGCATGACCTCTTCTATTGGTGGCCTTGAGCTTACTTGAGCTTCCCTGTGGCCAAAACACCTGTAAAAGTCCTCAAATACCTCTGCAACCTATTCCAATGACTTCATAGAATAACATTTAGTCAAGAATGACTATTCAGTCACTGAAAATGGACTTTGGATCATCTGGGCATGACCTCCTTCACTGGTGGCCCTGGTCTGCTTGGAGCTCTTTGAAACTTCCCTATAGAAAAACCTACAATAGAAGTATCCAAATGCCTTTGAAACCTGTACCAATGGATTCAAAACATCCAAAAACCCCTAGATACGCTTTTTCGACACCTGGTTTGGCCAAAAAATGAATAAGATAGATCTCTTGCAATTTTTTCCTTCAAGCTTGTTGTCTCTGATTCGCCAAAACGCACCTCTTGTGTGAGTAACCTGGCTTCTGGGTGTTTCCTGTGCCTAAACCCAGCACGTGTTCCATCTCCACAACATGTGCCAAAATTTCACACGGTTAGGGAACCTAGCCCCAATCCGCAGAGGTGTTGGGTGCGTGGTTGCCATGTGACCATGTCCAACACCAAAAATAAGGACCTGTTGCAATGGCCCCGGAGGTGACAAGTATCGGGCATGTGTGGGGTTTTTTGGTTGTGAAAAGTGTCATCGTATGAAATAACCATTTGAAATTTGTTTTGAAACCCACGCAAAAACATATGTTGAGGTCGTATGGGGTGGCGCACATAACCGAGGGCTGGGGCTAACTCCATCCCAGAACCTGCCAAAACTCACCATATAGTGCATTTAAATATAAATTACAATGTAGAGTAGTAAGCACAATTGTGTGGGTGGAGTGGTATCCCTTTCCTTTTCCAATACATTTCCCTTGCCCAGAGGTCGCAGGGTTGAGTCCTATGGACTCCTCAATAATTTTTGCCAACTGTCAACAAGAGGAGGTGCCACGTGGTATCCCATGACTGGGCCATGTGGCACCATTTCACTCACTCAAATGATGACACATGTCAGCTACCCATTGGGCCACTTGTATGACACCTCGTATACCCAGTCAACTTCTAGCTCAGTGTATGGTCATGCCACACAAGCTGTACGACCCTGCCATGTCAGCTGTATGGACTGTACAATCAACAATTTTTTTACCTGTTTGGAAAAATGTACAGAACGCAATATCTCACTCATTCAATGTCTATTTGAACCCATTTAAACTATGTTTGGTTCATGGAGACGAGACCTACGCACATGTCCATTTTGAATCGATTCTGAACACTTTTCTTTTTGGGCTAAATTTTGACCCCTAGTCCAGATTCTGATCAGAAAGCCCCTAAGAAGGGTGTGTGGTTCCTATATAAGACAGAGATGGAATGTAGAGATGACCTTCTCCATACAAAGAGTTGAGAATAAATCCAGATGATTCTCTTGTGTAACATAGTGAGAAAGGTGATCTAGAGAGTTGGACATGCCTGTGGCTGAGCACAAGGTGAATGTGTGAAATCCCAAAGTGTTGGGTGCATCTTCATGAGAAAAGAAATGTAGATGATGTTTTATCCTCCTCTGAGAAAAATATTTGACGAGAAACTCCAAATGAATCTCCTGTGTAATTCAGTGGGAAAGAAGATTTGTTGAGTGGACGTGCATAGTTGGATGTGATTCTAGTGGCCAGGCACTAGTGAAGAAGTGGTTCTTCTGTATAATGCAATGAGCCAGATATATGGGCATCCCTATTGATGTTACCCTAGTGGATGATCACTAGTGGGTGTATCATATCCCTTGCTATATTTTTCAAGAGTCATACCTTCCTATAACCCTAATTGTAATGTAAAGGGTACAGGTCAGCCCCGCCTTAACGCTACTAGCAATTAATGTAAAATATAATTAATCTAGTTAATATTAATTATATTATAACCTATTGAGGTCGGCCCTGTTGTGCCAATAGACACTTCTGTTGACAGGATAATTCTAGTATAATTAAAGGTAAATTCCCTATTGAGGAATCATATCTTCTATGTGAGTTTGGAAATTTCAGCAAGTACACCTTCTTGGGAAAAGTGCACACCTCTCTTGGGTGCTAGTATTTTAGGGTTTGAGCACCCTCTTGTGTGCTAGATTTTCTTGGTGGTGAAGGTATTTCTCTTGAAGAATATAACAAAGGATTTGGCTGGGTTTTCTTCCCTTGTTGAGAAGGGTTTCCGAGGATACTTCTTGTGTTCTTGTGCATGGTGCTTCTTCTTGTGATCTTGGTTGCTGCAACATTAATGGTTATGGTTAAATGCTAAAAATGGAATAAAGTTCATGCTTAACCTTTCTTATTGAAAAATCAACAATTAATTACAAGGTTTCTTGGAGAAATACAAGGACGTAGACCGTCCAAGTCACCTTTTCTTTTTCACAAACCATAGGGAGTAAAATGGATTACACCCCTAGGTTATTTGTGGATCAAGATCATACATCCAAGGTCATATCATTGCATAAGGTGTTTCTAAGAGAAGTAAAAGGGCTTACACCCTCTTAGCATTTCCTAGTGGACCTAGCTTTCCTTGGAGAGTAAGAGTATTTACACCCCCAAGGGTTTAATCTAGTCTTCACATTTCTTTGATCCCACAACCCAATAGTAAGGAACTAATCATTTTTAATTTTCCTTGGAGAGATAAAATTGTTGCATTGGGATACATGAAAATATGAAGGAATCAACTTGTTCAAATCACCTTCTTTATTTGATGTTCTAGGATTTATTTTTCCCCTAGGGCATGTTAATTTGCTAAGTGTTTCTTATTGCTATTATGAATTTATGCTACAGCCATTAGGGTTGCAGCAAGATCTCTTTTTTTTCACGCTCAATATATCACTTTTTTACCATTGGAATTAGTTGGAAAGTTGCAATTATAAATCGATTTGATGTTAGGTATTGTTGGGAAATATTTGGGCTGATTTTTTGGGGTAAAAGTTTCTGCTGTAGAAAAAAACTGCTAAAGCCACTTGGAATTCATAAATATACTCTGAAAAATTATCTTTACAACCATCTAAATACCACTAAAGTTTTGCTAAAGTGTTGATAATTTATCTACATGTTTTATGCTTCATAACTCAACTTATATTCGATGCTTTAAGTGGTTAAATATGCAATAGTTACCTGATTTCATTGATGATACATATTTCTGATTACTTTTGTAATTAGGGACATCAAGCTTAACTTGATTGTCCACCTAACATATACTACATACAATTGGTTTTTCTTGTGTCTCGGGTAGGTATAATCACTTTGGCAGGTACCCAAAGACTTGGTAGCCTTAAAACCTTTCCGGAGATGAGTCATCAAAGCCACTTTCCTCTTACATTATAAACCTTTAGGGGGACACTTCTCTTGCTTCCTTTCCATCCATATCAATCCCCCCAGGGTTACCAGGATCACCTCCCTAGACTGGTCTAGTCACCCTTGAAAAGCGAGATATATATCGAGGTGACATTGGTATAATGTCCCTTATTTGTCACTACTTGGTGTTTGGGTCAGGATTTTCCCAACCTACAACTTGTGCGATAACACCTCTCATATACTTCTTTGAAATATTCATCAATAGTGTATTGTTCACTATAATTGACATGAGCTAAGGAAGCATTTTTCAAAACAATTTATGCATAAATAGGAGGTTGAGAAAGCATATCCACAACTTTTTTATTTATTCCTTTCTTGTATATGATAAATAGATGGAATTGTCGCAAGAATCCCATCCACTTGTAGTGTCTTGACTGATGTAGCTTGCTTTGTGAGTGTAGGTAATGTAACGGTTGGTGATCAGTGTTTATGAATGTTTCCTTCCCCATAAATTAGTGTTTCCATTTCCTCACACTTTGTACCAATGCATATAGTTCTTTGTCATATGTAGGATAATTACAAACAACCTTAGAAAACATTTCAAAATGAAATAAAATGGGATCATGTTGTTGCATCAGGACTTCTCCCATGGAATATGCACTGTCATCGGTCTCAATCTCGAACAATTTATGTAGGTTAGGTAGATCTAGGACTAATGTGGTGCTAATATTTTCCTTCAAATTATTGAAGGATTTTTGGTGTCTTCCTCCCCACTAGAATACCTATTTCACATTATTTAAGGCATGCAAAGGAGATGAAATATAGGAGAAGTTAGAAATGAAATTTCTCTAGTACTGAACTTCCCCTAAGAAGCTCCTAGATTCTGTAGCTGATGTTGGCTTAGGCCAATTTACAATAAATTCAACTTTGGAGGGATCTATATTTAGTTGACCACCTCCTACAATATGACCCAAGTAAACCAATGAGGTTTTTCCAAAGTCACACTTTGACAATTTTAAATACAACTTTTCTCTTTTAAGGACATCCAATACTTGATTTACATGCATCACATGTTCATCCCAAGTCCTACTGAATACAAGAATGTGATCTAAGTATAAAATAAAAAAATTATCTATGAAAGGCCTAAAAACATCATTCACAACACACGTGAATGTCGTTGGGGCATCACAAAGCCCAAATGGCATTACCAACCATTCAAATAGACCTTGTTTTTTCTTGAAGGAAACCTTCCACATGTCACCTTATATAACTATGAACTGGTGGTAACCACTCCTCAAATCTAACTTAGTGAAGTACACTGCATTCTTTAGATGATCCAACAAGTCATCTATACGAGGCAAGGGGTAATGGTTCTTCACCATGATTTTGTTTAGTGCTTGGAAATACACACACATCCTCCATGTTCCATATTTCTTTGGCACCATCACTATAAGAAATACACAAGGAGAAGGAACTAGTATGATGACCCCTCTTTCAAGAAATTCTTGCACTTGCTTCTTGATCTCCTAATTCAAGAGAAAAAACATCTTCTACATGCCAATGTTTGGTAAGGAAACATCTTGGTGTAATTGTGTTTCATGTTGGATCCCCCTCTTGGGAGGAAATCCTTTTGGCTCTTGAAAAAATCCATCATAGTTAGAAATAACATCAATCATTTCATCTTTATGAGAAGGATCACAATCATCAAAAGCATTAGATTTATCAAGATATTTTTCTTTCAAAACCATAATCACAAATCTCTTGCTAGCATTGATGGCTCTCTTCATTTGTCCTACACTAACAAGAGTTAAGTTCTTCATACTATGAGCTCTAACAATATATTCCACACCACCTTTTGTGAGATGGTATTTGTTCTCTTATCTACAAAAGATAACATTCCTATCATACAAATAGGGAATTTCCAAGACAATGCCACAGGTATCAAGTGAGACTACATCAAGCTCAACCTCATCTACCAAATTCAAAGCAATAACAATTTTCAATCTACACTTCTTGGTAACTTGAAGTTTTGCACTATCACATACCCAACCAAGAGGGTAAGGTTTCAGATGAGGTACTTTCTCTAAGCCCAACTTTTTAACAATTACTTTAGATATCAAATTAACTTGAGAAATTAGATCAAACAAAGTATCCACTTTAGTATGTTTGGATACTACTCTAATGTCAAAAATTTCACTTATGTTCTTTTCATTTTCAGGAGATGGAATTGTAGAACTTGAACTAGCATGAGATGAAATTTTACCTTGTACTCCAACTACTACAATTTTCATTGCATCACCTGAATCAAAAAATAGGTCTAGCTGCATTGTAGAAACAATTTTTAACTTAGAAGGCTAAAGAGAATTGTAATATTGTTATGGGTGGATGAAAATTGTACCTTAAAAATATTTATGAATCCCCTAATGTTTCAGTTAACAACATATCCTTCTCATGACAAAAAATGTTTTTAATATAGTTGTAACATCCCCATCCACCCAGGCAGGGCCATGCTACTTCAAAACACTTTGAGACTGCTTTGATACCATAATGTAACGTCCCCATGCACCCCATTCTAGGAAACGTCACTAGAATATCAACTTTTGTCTCTCTAAAAACAATCTGTAATATCACCCAACATACTACTGAACCATGCTATTTCCAAAATTCACTGTGCAGATTCTACTCTAAATAGAAGTATGTGCAGTATCACTTGAAGTAGTGTGTTCAACCTCAAACTGAGTTGCTCCACACCAAATTTCTCCTTTGAAAACAATTTTAAGTAGTGGAAGTAACTCAAATAATTGTGCATGAGTACACTGATCACACAACATAATCATGCACATAACCACCTTGGCATCACACACCAAATATTTCCTACTTGTGCACGTAGACTACTTCCTTGTGTGCACAAGTAACTCCATCCCCTGATGTACATAGAGTTTTCTCTACACACACGAATATTCAAACCTCTTCATGAAGACTCATAATTAAAATCAAAAGGTTAACTTCACAAAACATACTATCAATATTTGTCATATCCATGCACAACTACAAATACATGCTATAAGCAGAATTGTTATATGCATAAGCAACATAATATAGAGTAACAACAATTACTTATATGCGACAAGATACAAGAATTAAACCATATTAAACATAGATAAACAAGAATATAGTAAACATGACAAGCGCATAAATAACACTGATCTTTTATGAAAGTCACCAACTGCAAATAGAACTTAGACGTTCCTCCCAGCCACAAACTATGTTGCTCATAAGATTCTAGCAATAGGTCACCCCCAAGCTAGGGCTTAACTCCACCAAGAAAAAGGGTTCCTAGTGACCGGCTAAGGTCTGATTCTCAACAAAATTTCTCAGTCCTAGGGTGCCCATAATTGCAACTAGCCTACAATCCCTCATTCCCCACACACCTATCACACCCAAGGAAGTTTTCCCCTTCTATGCTCAACATTCCCTTGACTTTTCCACTTCCCTTCTAGGGTTACTAGCAATAGGATAGACAGGAAGTCTCTGAGCCCTGTGACTAATGCCCAACACACCAGGTAACAATTCTCAACAAATCTCTCACCTAGAGAGTATGCTTATGGGCATGACAACCCACTTCTTCAATAATGAATCTCTCACCAAAAGAGACTTCTCACGGGCCTTGAAACCCACCTCTTCAACAATAAAACTTTGATTACAATACAAAAACCCCTTACAAGCTTCTCTGTGAAGATAAGGTAATAGTTGTCCTCTCTTAGATGGTTCGACCCCCTTCTGCACACCAGAAAATGAATAATGAATAACTCCCCAAAATATTCTAAGGCCAACAATATATATTGCATGCCTTAAACTTGAAATATGTCACCTTTAGAAGTAGATAAAGCCACTCGATGACTTGTTTCGTACCCTTGGGAAACTAGGATAAAATAATTATCCAACATTACACATTTTTGGAAAATATATAAAATATTCTATAAGGTCTCATCCCCTTTTCCCTTTTTTGATGGAGTCATCCCCCCCATATATTTTCATCTGATTCTGTCTATGCACAATGATGTATTAATGTATTCATAACTACAATTACATTTACATGGATAGGTGCATTGACCTAATTGTATCCCAACTCACCAGCCTCATAATCACACAGGCTCTCCGGCCTCAATACACATACATCCATATATATACATATATATAACTTATCTCTACCTGCACTCCTAGACATTCCCACACACTTACCTAAGTGTGCGCAACACTATGAAATGTGTGCACTTACCTAGGTGTGTGCAACACTATGAAATGTGTACACCCTATTTCTGATAACAATTCTCCACACACTACTTAGGTGCACGAACCATCAAAACTTAGTGCCAACAACTCACTAGTCTAAATGTAAATTTACATTTAAAATTGGTACCCATGGCTCACCATCCTATATGTACAATTACAAAGGGTCAAGATCAAGGGCATTACATTCCCCTCCCCCTTATTTATGAACTGTCTTCAGTGCATCATATACACATGTACACACAAAATTTCAAAATTATTCAAAAAGATGTGGATACTCTACCTGCATAGCATCCTCAAGGGTGTACCAGGTCCATTGAACATTTACCAACTCCATGAATCAACTTCAGAGCTATTTGATTTTTTGATCCAATATGAAAACTGATCGCACTTAGAATTCGCCTTCTGGTTCCACTTGAATCACATTCTAATCAATAATATGTTTAGCATCAGGTACATACTTCTTAAGCAATGACAGATGGAAAACATTATGAATACACAAGGATGCAAGAAATGAAAGCATATATGCAACAGAACCAATCCCCTCTAATATTTCAAATGGTCCATAATATCACACTGCTAGCTTAGAACACTTCCCCAACTTCAAGGAACTACTCTTGGCTTTCACTTTCAAAAACACATGATCGACCACTTTTTTTT